>CAUYRH010113951.1:0-13575 GCA_963574655.1 Perodicticus potto | reverse complement strand
CCGGGCGTTGTGGCGGGCGCTTCTAGTCCCAGCTACTTGGGAGGCGGAGGCAAGAGACTCGCTTGAGCCCAGGAATTGGAGGTTGCTGTGAGCTGTGATGCCACGGCACTCTACCCAGGGCGACAGCTTGAGGCTCTGTCTAAAAAAAAAAAAAAAAAAAATGAAATTGAACTCTCAGAGCTATATGCTGCCTAAATTTGTCACCTTACTGCCAGCTGGACACATCGCATTTCCCTGCCTCACCACCTTAGCACATGTCATTTCCCGTCCTCCTACCCTTTCCAAATCCTCCCTCACCCACCTGCCCTGTAGAAATTGAATCACCTTCTACGGATCAAAAAAATGTTTTCACATAGTAAATGAGAAAATCTCATGAATGTTATGTCAATCAGGTTGATAAAAATATCTCAGATTGTATGTGAAACCTGCACACTGTACCCCATGATTGAATTATTGTATACAGCTATGATTCAATAAAAAACAAACAAACAAAAAAAACCCAAAAATATTCTGCTGCATTTTTTCTGTAATCGGTTTAAATTTCATTTGTAAAATGAATAGAGCCGCAGAAAAGTGCAAATAAAGCAATTAAAAACTTTCCCCAATGTCCAATGACTAAATGGATTTTTCCACTAAAATTCAAATAATGCATCTGTGCATATCTTAATTTTTTTTTTAAACAGCCTCCTTGTAAAACATGAAGTGGCGAACATCATGGAAACAATGACTCCTAGCAAAAACGTATTTATCATAAAAATACAGATTTTTATCTAATACTGTCACATTTGTGGTCTCTAATGAAGTAGAATGAGGGCATTCCAAGGACCAATACTAAGGGGTTTATAATAATCCATGGCTACACGGCATTTTAATTTTAATCTAAAAGACTTTTCAAGGCATGTACAGATCAAAGTTTGATGCTTTCACCCAGTGAAAAGAAGCATAACGTGGACAATTCTACAAAGCAGAAATAACAAGGCAACATTACCAACATGAAAAATAATTTAAATATCTAAAAAAAAAAAGCTACAAGCAACAAATGCATTTCTCATTTTCCAAGATGCTGTGAAGCACCAAGGTAGAAATAATCTGAAAAATCAAAAGAGAGCATTCAAGAATCAACTCAAGAGCTCATTCAACGCCTGGTTTCTGAAATAGCATTTTCACGGCGGGTGGGGGGGGGTTTGGAGGGAGAAAGAAAAAAAAAACAGAACAAAAACTGCAGTTCCGGAATATTAAAACACTCCACACGCAAGCTAGTGGAAGCATAGAAGTCAAAATATTTAAACATGATCCCCAAAGAAACAGTATTTCAATCAGAAAAGTTACAGTTACAGAAATAAACGAAAAAGAGATGTACCGGAAGGGCACCTGAATTTGGTTGCACGGTATTATTACATGCTTCGCACTGCTCTTTGCGGTTATTCAAAAGGAAACTAAAGGAATTTTCCAGTTGTTTTAAACGCAAGGGTCGAGAAAGAATCTGAACTGTATGAATAAGACCTGACATTACGTAGTAAGCTCATGAAAATAAAAGGTTTTTCAAAAACAAGATTTTTCAACTTCCACGCAGAATATCGAAACCAATGGAAATTGCAAAAGAATGCCGCGCCGTTCGTCCATATCATAAAGGATGGTACACAGAACGTACTGGATCCTCTCCGTTATTTATTCCCCAATACACACTGGACTCCAAGATCTCCCTCTAATCAAGCGCTAGATAAAGTCGCAAAACTATCTTCCTCTACAGTAGGTTCCTTTCAGTCGTTAAGTCAGGGTCCCCTAATTGTCCTTTCCCAATCACCCCAAATTCAGGAAAATATCCTCCTACCACTTTCTTTACGCCCCCTCCCCCAGGAGTTCGCCCTTTAACAGTCTTCGCTGTAAGGTCTGCCTTATACCTCAGTTTCACCCCTAATTGCCCCCACCCCAGAGATTTTTTTCTCATTCTGTAAAGCTAACCCTCTTGCCATCCTAACAATTCTTCCCTTCCTCTTCCCAAACTGGGAGTCTCCCTCCATCCCAAATATGTGTTAAGAAATGGCAAAGACTAAAAATTCCCAATTTTTCCCTCCTCAAATGTTGCGCCCCCTCCCCCGAAGTCTACGTTTAAACCTAACGTCTCCTTCTGGACCTTCAAAACACTTTCTCAGCAGCCCCTTCGCCAAGTACCTACAATGAGCGGCGCTTCTGGGGTCCCTGACAATAAAGCGAGACCACCAAGAGTCCCCTATAACAACGAGCAGGGGCGGCGGCCTGGCCACCGCCATCCTCCTTGTCTTCTCCCGCTGGGGAGATAATGGAGGGCCCAAGGTTCTGTGGGGACTCACCAGCGGGGCCCAGAGGCGGAAGGCAAGAGAGAAGCGCCAATAAGGGGAAAGAGAAAGAAGTCGGTCTCGGTTCTCCGGCAGCGCCTAAGAGCGGAGCTCTGTCGCCGGAGGTTGTTTCCTTTCATTCGAGGAGAGACGGGCTCGCGAAGCGCCCTTACGTCGCCCCCCTCGCACGTAACGACCCACACAACGTTCATACGTCCTGAGCGCGCCGCGGGCTCTGATTGGCCGCAGGGAGGGGGCGGTTGAAGTCGTTTAACTACCACGCATGTGTTGTACCGGCCACCTCCTTTACGGATCGAGGCCGCAGGCCCCGCCTCCTGCTCGAGCGCGTACCTTCTATTCTCCGCTCTGCTGCTCCGCCAAGTGTTTGGGGACAGGATTCGAGGAGATAGAGAAAGAGATTCAAAGATATTGCTGTTGGTTGGGCGGAGAAGGGGCAGGGTTGGGACTAGAAACCGTTGGACTGGGGCCCTGGGTAACTGGTTTTCAACAGTGATTCAAGTGGGTAGGCCTTATCCTTTGCACTTGTTCACTGAGGCCTTTTCACATCCATTATTTCATTGTACTCTTTTGCCATCCCTTTGAAGTCCCAGTTCGCCTCATTTTACTGCCAGGAAAGACTGAGAAGCTCCTAGTAGAGGCAACCTGCCTGGATTTCAATCCTTGGGCGAATCATTTTAATCTCTGTGACCTTAAACTTTTTTTTTGGCTTTAAAAGGGATAAAAATAGTACCTCACGGGTTTATTGTGAGGAAGAAATGAGAGAATGTAACTAAAGCATGTATTAGTATCTCTGGCATGTAACAGACTCTGTATCAATGCTGGGATTATCATAATCAGAAAAGACAATTGATTTTCTTTATAACCCATACAGGTACACCAGGCACCTAAATGAGCGCTTTCCTTTTTGGTGTACTGGAGCCAGACTGCCTGGTTTTGAATCTCTGCTCCTCCACTTCTAGCTCTATGACCTTGATCACGTTGTATTACCTCTCTGTCCCTCAGTTTCATTTCCCGTCCAAAATGGAGATCATAATGGGATTCATCTCAAAAGATTGGTCTGAGAAATGAGTTAGTATATGTAAATCACATAGAATAATGCTTGGGCACATAGTATGTCCTATATAAGGGCCAGCTTTAGTTATTTTCCACTGGTCTCAGATTTTTTTTAAAAAAGCCCTAACAAATCTGAAAATTTAGAGATGCTTCTATAGTAGCTGTTTTTCCTACAGTGGGGGGGTGCCTTCCTGTCGTTTTGATCTAATGCTCTTTCTACACGTTTTCATCGATCTTTTTGTCTCTACAACGTCAACCTTAAAGTGTAATCCCCCCCAAATCAGTGACTTTGGTGGTGTAATATTGATCCTTTCAAATAGGTACTTAACAGAAGTGAACAAATCAGCCATTTATCTGTAAGGAACCCTTAGCCCTTTTATTCAAAGCCCTGTGCTGCAAAAGGGAGTGGCTAAGGATTAGCATAAGAAGATCCAGAATATGTATTCCGAACATAGTATATATGAAAGCAGGTTTCCCAGCATCATTTTCTACCAGCTTTACACACTTATGAATGCCAGAATGAGACCAATGATGGATGGGTAAGTGACAAAATGCAGTGCCTGTGCAATATGTCATCTTTTTAAATTTTTGCTCCAAATCCCCACATTTTCTTATCTTTTATTTGTTCTTTCATCCATGCCTTTATTTCAACAAAATTTGATTCAATAAACATTTGCAAAACTAAGTTCCAAACTCAATCCCTGCCTGTGAGACAAGCAAACAAATACAGTTCCATATGATAAATGCTGTATTAGAGGTATGTGCCTGGTACAGACATCTCCCTGTTATGCACAAAGTGCTATGCTAAGGTACAACACAGCAGTTGAGCAATTAAGTAACTTACCTAAGGTCACACAACTAGAAAAAGGAAGAACCATGTTTCAAGCCTACACTTGTTTTAACTCCAGGGCCTAAGCTCTTAATCACTATGCTGCCCTGCCTCTCAGGCAGGGCAGCATAGTTTGTTTATGTGTTTATTATCTGTCTCCTGACTAGAATGAAGCTCTATCAAGGAAGGCCTTTGTTTTAAATGTTCACTAGTCTATCCTCAGCCCTTAGAACTCTGTGTCTGGCCCATGGTAGGCACTCAGTAAATATGTAATGAAGTAAGGTCCTGGAGAATGGGAAAGAGAATGTAATGAAGAAAGGGGAGAAGCAGACCTGGAATGGAATGAACATCTCAGGGATTTGTGTCCAAGACCTGCCCAGTGACTTCAGCTCTTCAGGTAAGACTGTGATACAGGCAAAAGTTTGAGAACTGCTGACTTGCTATCATCAAGGTGAAAAAAGAAAAAAATAAAAAAACCCCGTTACTTGTACTCTTTTAGTTACACTGGAATGCATGAGAGACTTCATCTTGATTAATATCATTCTTAGGCATATATTTTAGCAAGGACACACACTAATAACTAGCTTTGCATCTTTGTTCCTTTTGGCCCTATTTTGGCTGTTGGTTAAATAACATGATCAGACAGATCTACACTCCTCTCAAGTATTATAATAATAAGTCTTAAAGCTAGAGAAATTGAAAATGGATAAGATTTGTGGGGAGACGATATTCATGGTAAGACATAATGTGGACTGGGAGGCAAAGAACAAAATAATCTGGTCACAAATCCTGGTTTCAGGTTAACTGCTCAGTGTCTTATTTTCCTCATCTGATTTTTATGAGGATGGTGTGAGATAATCCACATAAAGCACTTAGCACAATTTCTGGCTCTTGAAGCTCAATAAATGCTAGCTACAAGAGCTAGCTTTATAGTCAGTGATATGCAATAGTTTTCTATCTTATTCTACTGAGGAGTAGCTAAGTTAATTGTTTCCAGTTTTTCTGATCAGTGGCAATGGATACAACAAGTCTTTGTTTCTTTATTCATGCTGTTATTGCTTCCTAAAACTCCTTTTATAAATTTCTTGGACTAGCTAAGGCCTTCAAGATTCAGTTTAGGTGCCAGTCCTTAGTGTCCCAGAAGCCTTACCTGATCATCTGATGAGGCAAAGCTCTTCTCCTCTTTGCTGCTATAAATCCCTGGCCAGATTTCTGTCTCATCACTTGCCATATTATATTGAAATTATATGTACTTCATTCTATCTCTTCCACTAGACAGTGAGCTCTTTGGAGAAAGGACAACTTCTTAGTCTTTTTATATCCCTAGACACCTAGCACAGGCCTGGCCAATAAATGTTTGCTGAACTTTCTCAAATGAATATGTCAGGGCTCTGATGGTTACTACTGTCAGAAGCCTTTTGTCTAAGATTGCTGCCTTGTGTCCTGGACCTCCCTGTTGCACGTACAGTCCTGTAATGCTATTTTGCACATAATTATATACCATATACTGTACATTATTATTTAATTGCTTCATATGATAATTTACCACTTATTTCCTCTTCCTTCAGGCACCAAAAGAAGGAACAACTATAAATTAAAAGTGAATGATCCAGGTGTAAGCCACGCCCAGCTGTCAGTCAACTTTGCTTGCTGAATGACCAGGGCAGTATGAGTACAATGATTAGTCACCAGAGATGAATGCTGATGCAAAAGTAGCATTATTTGTCACAAGGTCCTGCATTAGTACCTTCACATAGTTAGGCACTCAAGAAACATTTATTGAAGGAATGAATGAATCAGTGAAAAAGAGCAGTGTACTTGGTTAGGCTACAGATCAAGAGCCCTGGCTTCTAATCAGATCTCTACTGCTTCATTTTTAACTTGGAAAGTTACTTCCTTTGTCTAGGATACACTATTATGTTCTGTAAAAATATGAAGGAATTAGACTAAATGATGTTTTAAGTGTCCTCAAATTTTTTTTTTTTTTTTTTTTTTGAGACAGAGCCTCAAGCTGTCACCCTGGAGAGAGTGCCATGGCATCACAGCTCACAGCAACCTCCAATTCCTGGGCTCCAACGAGTCTCCTGCCTCTGCCTCCCAAGTAGCCGGGACCACAGGCGCCTGCCACAATGCCCGGCCATTTTTTGGTTGCAGCCGTCACCGTTGCTTGGCAGGCCCGGGCTGGATTCGAACCCGCCAGCTCAGGTGTACGTGGCCGGTGCCTTAGCCCGTTGAGCCACAGGCGTTGAGCCGTGTCCTCAAATTTTAATATACAATATATCCTCCACATAGTTTGAAAAATTCTTAAGAGTAAGCACAGATATATCTCTTATGTAAATCTTCAAAGCACCTAGCATGGAGCTGAGCACACTGGAGGATTTGACAAAAACCTTAACAGTCAGAATCATCACCCTCCCTAGTCACTCTGAACCAAAATTAAAACAAAACAAAACAACCACCAATAGATACGAAACTCTGTTGTGAAACATGCCTTATCTCTAAAAACCAGCCCTAAAGAAAAAGTAGGAGAAAACCTGGAAAATCGCGCCTAATTGTTGCATTTCAAAATCTTTAAAACATTTGTGATTTAAAATTCTGACCTAGGTTCTAGTTTACAATCCAGTTATTTCATTAATCCAAGTGAAAATTAAGTGAATGCAGAATAACAATTTCAGCCTGATCTCTCCTCTCTCTTCCTTGGTAATCATTCATACCTTTCACTTTATTTACCACATTTATTACCACTAGAGCTGATGACACACTCATTTATCTCTCCAGCTGATATCTCTCTAGCCAACATCTCTACTCTGAATTCTAGGATGATACATCTAATTGCCTATTTGAATTTGCTTAGTCATTTCAAAGGTGTATCAAACTCAATATATCTGAAAGAGAACTTATGATATTCTCCCTATAAACCTGGTTCTAGTCCAAGGTTTGTAAACTCACAGAATAGCACTTCTATCCACTCAGTTCTGCAAGCCAAATATCAAGGAGTCATCTTTAACACCACCTTTACTTCACTCTCCCTATTCCTCTCCACCACATCATTAATCATGGCAATTCTGTTTCCTAACTATTTCTCGAATTTGGGTATGAGATGTGTTGGCCTGTTACAATGTAGAGGTGATTCTGTCAGATCTTACTAGACATCATGCTCTCTGTGGTATATCAAGTGATGTGTCAAATCAGTTTCTCCTACTTTTAGATACTTTGATTTGAAAAGTAGGGTTTCAAACCATTTTGAGTTCTGTACCGATCATAATGAAACTGCAAAAACAAAACAAAAAGAAAAAAAACAAAGAAGATTGTTGATATCTTGTCTAAATACAAACTAAACTTTGCTCATCTATTTGCATATTCGGTAGACAGTGCAAATGTAAATTTTGGAAATCAGGCAGCTTTAGAACTCAAAATAAAATGTCATCAGAAAAGGGCAGTCAAGTAAAACAGGACTTTCTTAATTTCTTTATTAAAACTGTAACTTAGGTTCCACCTATAATCCTAGCACTTTGGGAGGCCAAAGAGGGTGGGTTGCTTGAGCTCATGAGTTTGAGACCAGCCTGAGCAAGAGCAAGACCCTATCTCTACTAATAATAGAAAAGAACTAGCTCCATGTAGTGGCAGGCGCTTGTAGTTTTAGCTACTTGGGAGGCTAAGACAGGAGGATTGCTCAAGCCCAAGACTTTGAGGCTGCTATGAGCTATGACACCATGGCAACAGAATGGGACTCTTTCTCAAAAAAATCCCCAATAAATTTAGGTTCACACCTAATATGTGGAATCTAAATTTGATTTCACAATTTCTAATTATTATTATTATTGTTTTTTTTTTTTTGAGACAGAGCCTCAAGCTATCGCCCTGGGTAGAGTGCCATGGCATCATGGCTCACAGCAACTTTGAACTCTTGGGCTCAAGCGATTCTCCTGCCTCTGTCTCCCAAGTAGCTGGGACTACAGGCACCTGCCACAACGCCCGGCTGTTTCTTTTTTGGTTGCAGCCATCATTGTTGTTTGGCGGGCCCTGGCCAGATTCGAACCCAAAGGTGTGCCATACACTCCTACATTGTGTCCATTCGGTGGGAGCACCCCATCCCCCTCCCTCTCCCTCCTCCCTCATTCCCCTCTTGTCAACTTGAATCAAAATGAGTTTTTCTCCTATGTGGGCATGTGTTAGATCGTCTACTGGCTTCATATTATTATTGAGTACATTAGGTATTTGCTTTTCCATTCTTGTGATACTTTACTGAGAATGTGTTTCAACTATATACTAGATTGTATTATCTGCAAATAGAGATAGTTTTATTCTTCATTTCTAAACTGGATGCCTTTTTTCCCCCACTTGCCAAAGTCCAACCCTGAATACAAGATCAGACATCCATGTCTTGTTTCTGATCTTGGGGCAAAAGCTTCTAATTTTTTCACCATTAAGTATGATGTTAGGCATGGTTTTTTTCACAATTGTCCTTCATCAGGTTGACAAATTTCTACAATTCTTAGTTTGTTGAGTGTTTTTATCATTAAGGGGTGGTAAATTTTGTCAAATACTTTTCCCACATCCATTAAGATGATCATGTAGTTTTTATACCTTATTCTATCGATATGGTGTATTTCATTAATTGATCTTTGGATATTAATTTGTGTTTCTATTTTTATAAGGGATTTTGGTCTTGCAGTTCCATACCAACGAGTAGGTCAGGGAATGACCCCACCAAAGAAGGTATTTGTACATCTGTTTAAACAGGAAAACACAACATGTGAAAACAAACTGGTGGTGGGGTTAATCTCTAACCATCCTTCCATTGGTATACAACATTCCTTTGCTTGCTATGGTTTTATCTGGTTTTGGTGTCAGAATAATACTGGCCTCATAAGATGAGCTGGGAAGTGTTCCCTCCCCTTCCATTTTTGGGAAGAGTTTGTGAAGGATAGCTCTTAATTCTTCTCTAAGTATTTGGTAGAATTCACCAGTACAGCCTTTTTGTGTATGGGTAGTTTAAAAATTACTAATTTAATTTATTATAGTTATATTCATATTTTTTTCTTGCATCAGTTACAGTTTGTGTCTTTGTAGTAATTTGTCCATTTCATCTGAGTTATGTAATTTGTTGGCATATAGTTGTTCAAAGTATCTCCCTATAATCCTTTTTATATCTGCAAAGTTGGTAGTAATGTCCTCTCTTTAATTATTGTTTTAGTAAATTAAGTTTTCTTTCTTTTTTCTTGGCCAATCTAGCTAAATATTTTTCACTTTTCTTGGTCTTTTCGAAGAACCAATTTTTGGTTTCACTGACTTTTTTTCTATTCTTTTTCTATTCCCTATTTCGTTAATTTGCACTCTAGTATTTATTCTAATCTTCTACTTTGAATTTAGCTGGCTATTCTTTTCTAGTTTCTTAAGATGGAAAATTAGGTTGTTGACTTAATTGTTTTTTTTATTAAGTCATTTGTACATAGATCATACATACATTTATGCCATTAGGATTTGATGTGTTGATTATTTGTACAAACTGGAGTGCTTACATGCTACGAATCAATGTAGCTTTTACTTCTTTTACCCAATTACAGCATTAAGATATTTGTGTTCTACACTTTATAGATCCAACTTGTACTTGCATTATGCTCCATAGGTGTGGTCCCCCTATTAACCTTCCCTCTACCATTCCACCCCCCCTTCCCCCTCCCTCCCCTTCCCTCCTTCATCCTAGACTATAGTTGTGTTTCATTTTTCATATGTAAGTGTGAGTGATTATAAAATGGTTTCATAGTAGTGCTGAGTACATTGGATATATATTTTTTTCCATTCCTGAGATACTTTACTGAGGAGAATATTTTCCAGCTCCATCCATTTAAACATTTTTTTAAATGCTGCATAGTATTCCATGGTATACATATACCACAATTTAGCAATCCATTCATGGGTTGATGGCCACTTGGGCTTCTTCCATGACTTGGCAATAATTGATTGAGCTGCAATGAACAATCCGGTGCAAATATCTTTATTGTCAAGTGATTTTTGGTCCTTTGGATATACATCTAAAAGAGGAATTGCAGGATCAAACCGTAGGTCTACATTTAGATCCCTGAGTGTTCAAACTTCCTTCCAAAAGGACCATACTAGCTTGCATTCCCACCAGCAGTGCAGAAGTGGTCCCTTTTCTCCACATCCACGTCAGCATCTGTAGTTTTAGGATTTTGTGATGTAGGCTACTCTTACTGGAGTTAGATGGTATCTCAGAGTGGTTTTGGTTTGCATTTCTCTGATGATTAAAGATGATGAGCATTTTTTCATCACTGTGGGCAAGAGACATGAACAGAAGCTTCTGTAAAGAAGACAGGCACATGTTGATTTAATTGTTTTTGTTAATACATGTGTTTACAGGTATCAATTTCCCTCTAAACACTACTTTAGCTGCATTCCATAAATTTTGATATGCTGTGTTCACCTTTTCCTTCATGTCAAAGTATTTTGTGATTTCATTTGTGATTTTTTTTTTTTTTTTTTTGGTCTCATTGAGGGATGTTTTTTGTTTTAAGGACCAGTGGTTCTATGTTATCCAGACTGGAGTGCAGTGGCTATTCACACTCACTATCATAGGGCAATGCAGCCTTAAATTCCTGGCCTCAAGTGATTCTCCTTCTTTAGCCTCCCAAGTAGCTGTGACTACAGGCATGTGCCACCATTCCAGGCTTTTGGCCCATTGTTAATTTAGGAATGTGTTGTTTAACTTCCACATATTTGAGAATTTATCAATTTCTTTAAGTTATTAATTTCTAATTTTACTCCATTGTGATCAGAGAAGATACTTTGCATAGTTTGAATCCTTTTAAATGTATTGTGGTTTGTTTCATTGCCTAACATATGGTCTATCCTGGAGAATGTTCCATATGCGCTTGAAAAGAGTGTATGTGCTTTTCTTGTGTGGAGTGTTCTCTCCATATACATCTGTTAGCTCTAGCTGGATTATGGTAGTTATTCAATACTTTTATTTACTTTTAATCTTCTGCCTAATTTTTCTCTCCATTATTGAAAGTGGGGTATCGAAGTCTCCAAACTAATATTGTTGAACTGTCTAATTTCTCCCTTTACTTCTGTCAGTTTTTGCTTCATGTGTTATTTTGGAGCTTTGTTGTAGGTGCATATAGGTCAGCGCTTGTCAACCTGTGGGTCGCAACCCCTTTGGGGGTCAAATGACCCTTTCACAGAACTAAGACCATCCTGCATATCAGATATTTACATTACAATTCATAACAGTAGCAAAATTACAGTTATGAAGTAGCAACAAAAATAGTTTTATGGTGGGGGGTCACACAACATGAGGAACTGTATTAAAGGGTCAGGCATTAGGAAGGTTGAGAACCACTGATATAGGTTGATACTTGGTAGATATTTTTGATGCATTCTGACTCTTTCATCAGTTTATAATATCATTCCTTGTCTCTAGTAATTATTTTTGTTTTAGTGTTTATTTTGTCTGATAGCAGTATAACCACTCCAGATTTCTTATGGCTGCCATTTGCATGATACATTTTTTTCACCCTTTGACTTTTAAACTATTTCTATCTTTGAATCTAAAGCATGTTTCCTCCAGTAGACAACATACAATTGGATCTTATTTTCTTTTATACAGTCTGACATTCTCTGCCTTTTGATTGGATTCTTTAACCTATTCATTTAAAATTTTATTGTTGATATATTTGGATTCCCATTGCTATATGTAGTTTACTTTTTGTTTCCCATATATGTTGTGTCTTTTCTGTTCCTATATTCTTTCCCTACTGCTTTATTTGCATTAAGTGACTATTTCTAGTGTAACAATTTCATTAATTTGATGATTTTTTTTCACTCTATGTTTTGTGTGTCTGGGTGTGTGCATTTTCCAGTAGTCGCATTAGGGCTTTTTGTATACATCTTAACCTATTAGAATTTAGTTAGCATTTATACTAACTTAATTCCAGTGACATATAGAAGTATTACTCCTATATAGTTCTAGTCTCTTCCCTCCCTCTTTGCTATTATTGTTATATATATTACATTTATATATGTTCCAAACCCAAACATATATTGTTACAAATGTTACTGCATACAATTTTATGTCTACTAAGGAAGCTGAGAAAAGAAAAGAGATCAAATATATGTTTATGGAGTTTGTTTTATTAAACTGCTTGTTTACCATTTCTGCTTCTCTTCTTTTGTTCCTGTGGACTTGAGTTATCATCTAGTATCATTTCTTTACTCCAGTACATCTTGCTCTCACTGACTTATTTTGTGCTCTTTTGTCAAATATATCACATTTTTATGTTATAGGTACAAACAATACAATTATACACATATTGTTTAACACAACTACTTTTTAAATTAAGAGGAGAAAGGAGAGGAAATATACATTTGCACTATCTTTTATAATTACATAATTACTTTACTGGTGCTCTTTTTATGTGGATTCAAATTACTATCTGGGGTCACTTACTTTTAACCTGAAAAATTTCCTTTAGTATTATCTCTCTTATAAATTGAACCTGGTAGACCATATCCAGAGTCATAAAACAAGACTTAACAAATTTGATAGAATCAAAAATTTCTTTTACCATAATAGAATTAAAATAGAAACCAATTCCAGAAGGATAATAACAAAACAAAAAACTCTCCAAGCGCTTAGAAATTCAGCAAGAGATTTCTATATAATCTATGTTTCGAAGTGAATTGAAGGTAAATTCAAAATTATTTCAAATGATTTAAAATGAAAATACAACATATCAAAATCTGTGGGATATAAATAAAGCAGTGCTAAAAGGGAAATGCCTGCTCAGGTCTTGGTTTGTTTTGTGGGTTTATTTTTTTTTCTGTTTCCCAGGCTGGAGTGCAGTGGTGCAATCATAGCTCACTGCAGCCTTGAACTCCTGGACTCAAACATTATTCCTGTCTCAGCCTCCTGAGTAGCTTGGACTACAGGCACATAAAACTGTGCTCAGGTTTTCTGTTCAGGCCTTCTACCCCCTTTTCTTTTCTTTCTTTCTTTCTTTCTTTCTTTCTTTCTTTCTTTCTTTCTTTCTTTCTTTCTTTCTTTCTTTCTTTCTTTTTTTTAGAGACAGAGTTTCACTTTGTTGTCCTTGGTAGAGTGCTGTGGCATCACAGCTCACAGCAACCTCCAGCTCTTGGGCTTAGGCGATTCTCTTGCCTCAGCCTCCCGAGTAGCTGGGACTACAGTCTACCCATTTTTTTTTTTTTTTGAGACAGAGCCTCAAGCTGTCACCCTGGGTAGAGTGCCGTGGCATCACAGCTCACAGCAACCTCCAATTCCTGGGCTCAAGCGAGTCTCCTGCCTCTGCCTCCCAAGTAGCTGGGACTACAGGTGCC
>CAUYRH010113950.1:0-50756 GCA_963574655.1 Perodicticus potto | reverse complement strand
AGGTATAGTCATGGATTTTTAGCAAATCTAGTACTTTGGTGAGCTTGCCTATAATCAAAAACAAAAAGTCCATGGATTACTTTCATGTACAACCTATTAAACTAAGCCATAAATGGATGCTGTTAAGTAAAACAAAAACCACTAACATTATGATTTGTTATATTTATGAATATAAAAGTTCTTTAATTTTGGCTCAGCACCTGTGGCTTAAAGGGCTATGGCGACAGCCTCGTACTCCTGTGCTGGCGTGTTCGTATCCAGCTGGGACCTGCCAAATAATAATGACGGCTTCAAACATTAAATGGCCGTGCGTTGTGGTGGGCTGGTGTAGTCCCAGCTACTTGTGATGAGGAGGAAGGAGACTCGCTTGTGCCCATGATTTGGGAATGGTGGTGTGCCGTTTTGCAACGTTCCTCCAGCCCGGTTTACTGATTGAGGCACTGATCAAAAAAAAAAAAAAAAAAGATCTTGGAAAAAAAGGATAGGGGCCACTTACAAGGCAGGATGAGAAATCAAATAACCACACACAAAAAAAGAAAATATGGTTTGGGGTAGAGTTATACTCTTTATCTTAAGTTTGAGATTACAAAGAAGATAGCTATAGAGCTGTCAGTTTGAGTTTTATTCTATAGCATGTCCCAAAAGTTACCACACATAGGGAAAACAGGAAATTATAGCTAACTGTACCTTTATTTACAAAATATTCATTATAAAATTTTACAAAGATTTGGCCAATGTGTGAGGAATATTTTGTAAAATTCTGTAGTGAGTATTTTGTAAATAAAGGTGCATTTAGCTACTATTTCCTACTTTTTCTATGTATGGTAACTTTAGGGGTGACTTCTGGGATACCCTGTTTCCTAGAGAAATCGGGTAATATTTCTTTCTTTATTTATTTATAAGTCAGATAATTTAAATATAGCTGGTAAAGATGAGAAATTCCTGTTTTCCTCAGGAATTATGCAGCATATATCCAGGAGACAGAAACTGTAGAAGATGTTTAAACAAGTTAGTTAATTAAGAGCTTTTGGAGGTGAATTGGTACTGTAGGTAGGATTCTCTTTTGTATGCTCTTCAAAACACTGAATTACAAAATTTTCATAATTTTTTTTGCACCTCTGGTACAGCCTGTAGACTGGATGTTTTATAATTTTTCAAGTATCTATCAATATATAAGATTCTTAGATAAAAGAAAGATTGAGTTTGTAAAAAGAAAAAAGGAAAAATCCAATAGCCATTAATAGGGGATTGGTCATTAATAAATTACAGAATGTACTAGTGATGGATTAAATTTGACCTCAGAATTCAACCAAAGGACAGGGTTTTGAAGATTAAAAAGCCAAATGCCTACTCTATCAATGTTTCTGAAATCCATGAGTGTGTGTGTTATTAATGATTGTATGAGCATGTATATCACCACTGCCATTAATAAGTTGTAACAACAGTAAGATGAACAAGACATATAATTTGGATTTTTTAAATAACTATTCACTATCACATAAAGTAAGCATTCTTAATGTTATTGAGTGAAAAATCCCTTTGTCTTTTATAAGGTGAAATTCTGATGTCAGTCAACTCAAGTGTAAATACATATTTATTATATTAACAGTATACCACTGTATTTATTATGAAGTACATGCAAAAATTATTACAAATGAGGGGAGAAGGGAGGAGGAAGGGGCATTGGTGTGCTCTCATTTAACAGCACAATGTAAAGATACATAGCACACCTTCTGGGTGAGGAACACAATTACAACAGGGACGTTACCCAACAAATGAAAACAGTATTACCTAATCATTTGTAACCTCATATTAATCTGAAATTAAACAATTAAAAGAAATATTACACATGAACCAATTTTAAAAAATTAGAAATAATTTTAAGAAATAATTTTAATTGCGTAGGCAATCATCTGAAGTCTGCCTCTAAAATACGCAGAAAGTATCTTTTTTAAGCAGTGCTCAAAAACTTTAGTATGTGGAATTATATAAATGAAACTACTTTAGCCACCACTGATAAAATTTGGAAATCTTAGAAATAAAGAGAATAATTTTGTTGTTATCTTAAGTCATTATCAGAGAAATAAGCTGAATAAATTGGTGACATCACCAGCAGTACCCCTTATACTTGCAGAGATAGCCTAAAAATATTTTGTTCTTCTATTTACCTCAGTGCAAAGTGATCATTTATTTAGTATTACAAATGTGCAATGCAGTGAGTGATGGAGCAATCTCCTAGCTGAGAAATTATTTTTCTTGGACAATAATGTCAAAATTCACCAAAATTTGGTCATAAAATTAAATTATATACATAAGGTAAACAAAAAAATACATAAAGCTTCAGATTTTTCCTAAGTCCTAAGTTCTTTCTATGATGGTAAAACAGTTTCAGCCTTGACTGAAGACTGACTTTTAACAGTCGAGAATGCTTGGACAAAATACAGTGCACCCGCTTGGCGCCTGTGGCTCAATGGGTTAAGGCGCCAGCCATGTAAACCTTAGCTGGCGGGTTCGAATCCAGCCTAGGCCCGCCAAACAACAATGACGGCTGCAACCAAAAAATGGCCAGGTGTTGTGGCGGGCGCCTGTAGTCCCAGCTACTTGGGAGGCGGAGGCAAGAGACTCACTTGAGCCCAGGAATTGGAGGTTTCTGTGAGCTGTGATGCCACAGCATTCTTTCCAGGGTGACAGCTTGAGGCTGTGTCTCAAAAAGGAAAAAAAAAAAAAAGGAAATAATTCAGATTGCATATGAAACCAGCACATTGTACCCCTTGATTGCACTCATGTACACAGCTATATTTAATAATAATAAAAAAAGTATCCAATACCAAAAAAATAAAAAATAATATTAACATCCTAAAATTGCCAAAATTAAAGCATTTTGGAGTTTCATTTGCTGAATTTTTTGTTTGTTTGCTTTTGAGAAAGGGTCTTGTTCTGTCACTCAGGCGGTGATGCAGT
Source organism: Perodicticus potto (assembly GCA_963574655.1). Lineage (NCBI taxonomy): Eukaryota > Metazoa > Chordata > Mammalia > Primates > Lorisidae > Perodicticus > Perodicticus potto. The sequence continues at coordinate 47,795 of CAUYRH010113950.1, read as the reverse complement.
GGTTCAGTCATATATCACTGCAATCTCCAACTCCTGGGCTCAAAGAATCGTCTAGCCTCAGTTTCCCAAGTAGCTAGGGCTAAAGGGATACATCACCATGTCCTGCTGATTTTTAAAAAATATTTTGTAGAGATGCAGTCTTGCTATGGTGCCTGGCTGGTCTCTAATTCCTGACCTCAAGTGATCCTCCCACCACAGCCCCTAAAAGCACTAAGATTATGGGTATGAGCCCCTGTGCCCGCCTAGCATTTATTTTGAATGATAAAATATCACAGTTTTGGAGAGACACATGAATGAGTGATTTATGGCCTACAAATGTCCTAGGACATTTCTGCCCATTAGGTTTTCTTTTCAGTTTGGAAAGAATCCTGTTTTGTGGTTTTACATGATGTTATGCTCCATAAATATTTGAATACTCCATTATCACTGCAGAAATAATTAATTTTCAATGCTGAACTTTTAAACTGAACTTTAAAGCATTACAATAATGTCAGATAGTTCATGGTGCTATGGTTTTCATGTGTCCCCTCCAAAGTCCCTTGCGAAATTCAGGTGTAAATAGTGTGAGAATATGAAGAAGTAGAACCTTTAAAAGGTAAGCAGACTATAACGGTTTCTCCCTCATGAATAAGATTCACGTCTTCGTGCAATGCAGCCATTCAGCTAGTTCACCCTCCTTCCTTCTGCCACGTGAGGAACGTGGGAAGAGGGCCCTCACCAGATACCAGTAGCTTTTACTTTGACCTTAGACTCCTTGGCCTCCAGAACTGTGAGAAATAAATTTTTGCTCTTAATAAGTTACCCAGTCTATAATATTCTGTGATAGCAGCACAAACAGGGTAGGACATTTAGAAAGAATATTATTTTTATATCATGTACCCTTTCAATATTGGAATCCACATTATCATCACAATAATAATTAATTTTCAATGTTGAATTTTTAACTAAATTTACAGTAGCATTTATGACAACATCAGATATTTATCCTTTAACAAAATTAATTACCAAAAAGCTTTACAGGCAGTTCCTGGGTTATGAACGAGATTGGTTCCATAGGTTTGTTCTTAAGTTGAATTAGTTGATATGGTACATTTACCTATTACCTGTAGTAACCTCTGTTTGTAAGTATTAGTCATATGTAACTTCTATGTATGTAACTTGGGGGCTGCCTGTAGTTTGATTTCATAAACTGGGTGGAAAAAGAAGACATCTACTTAACCATTATTAGAATCAATTTACCTGATTTTGTATTTATAGCATCTAATGGCCTTCATATTAATTTGGTATCATTTAAAACTTGTGAATCTGTCCTGCAGATAGAGCTTCACTTTTGTACATGTACACACATACATACATGAAACCTGGATTAGAGGAGAAAAATTAATTTGGAGCATCAGTCATTGGGTCACCTAAATTAAAATTTGTGCTTCACTAAGTGTTTTAGTCTATTCAGGCTGTTCTGATATAATACCATAAATGGGTAGTTTGTAAAAACAGAAATTGATTTCCCACAGTTCTGGAGGCCGGGAATCCAAGATCAAGAAGTGGACAGATTTGGTGCCTGGTGAGGAACCTACTTTCTGGTTTACAGATGGTAACTTGTAGCTGTGTCCTCACGTGGTGGAAAGGACTAGCTGGCTCTCTGTGGTCTTTTTTATAAGAACCCTCATTCCAATCACCTCCCAGAGGCCTCTCTTCCCAATATTATCAGCTTAGGAGTTAAGATTTCAATGATTTTAAGAAGACACAAACGTTCAGGCAATAGTGCCTAGTGATATAAAAAGTACTTTTGGCACCTACCATTGTGAAATTATAATCTTTAGGTAAAATCTTCTTAAAATAATTACTACTTTTGATGGGCTCAGCAGATTTGTGTCTTTTGGTTTTTATGTCATATCAAATAGCCTTGTGGTAGATGGTAAATGTCAAGTTATACATTCATCAATTTTCTTAGACAATGGAAATCCATGACTTAATTCTTTATTATATAGGCATTTCAGTTTTTTAGCTTATTGATGACAAAAGCACTTATTTGCAAAATAGAAAGTGTTGACAAACAATACAATAAGTGGTTGGGAATTTATACTACGTAATAAAAGATAAAACTCTTATAGCAGAAGCATTCACACTACTCTCTACAAGCTCAGTGGCATAACTCCTTGGCTTTTATTTCCCTATTTGTATCTTATGTACTCCTAACCCGTCATTTTCCTCATTTCCCACTGAACCCACTACCTGGTGGACTGAAGGCTTTGTGCATCTCATAGGCTAGGGAACAACTGGTTAGTCCACCATGGATTGGCTGAATCATCAGTATCAATACTTGCCCTTCTGGAAACCAGAGGAGATAGCTGTCCCTCGGCACTTCCTTTCAAGCACACATCAGTTTATTAGCGAAAGGGGAGCTATAATTTTTTTCGTCAGAAAATGGCCAGGGAAAGAGATGGATTATCACTGGTAAATGTTCAAATTTAACCACAATAGTAAAGAATTCTGTTCTGTGTCAGAGAGAAGTATAAAGTGGAGATACATCAAATTCATTCCAAATGAGGTTAGACAATTAAATTCAGCCTAGAAAAAGGTGCTACATACTTTATTGCTGAATATAAGCATGATCACCAGATGGCCAACGGGAGTGCTTTGAAGGTGACTATAGTGATATTCAGCAATGAGGTATGTTGCACTTTTTCTGGGATGAGGTCACGAACTTAAATTGCCAGCCCCTCTTACAAGGACATCTCTGATGGCATTCCATAAAAAGAGTTCCAAAATAGCTTTGAAGGGTGACTAGGTGCTGGCATCAGTGCATAGCTTCCCAAGGGGAGCACCTCACAGGTGACGATAGTGATATTCAGCAATAAAGTATGTAGCACTTTTTCTAGAATGAGTTTGCAAACTTTACTTGTTCAACCTCGTACAACTGTAATGACACAGAAATAAAAACATTTTATAATATGATTTTTACACCTGCATAATTGCTATATGAATGGGAACTAGAGCTAGTGAGGACTATCCCAAGCAAACAGAGACGTATGGATGTCCTACTCGTACTACAGCTGGCCAGATGGGAGGGATGGGATAAACTTTTTACTGGTTGCGCCAGTTTTGTCAAAAGTGTAAAATCTAGAGATTTTCGCAACTCCCAATAAACTGGTTAGTGCAGCTGGACAGAGGTGGTGAACTACATTCTTCCTTATCTTTGGCATGGTAACCAGTTTGAGGAAGAACAGAGATGGAGATGGTAGGTAAGGAAGACTCTGACCCCTCCTGTAATGTGGCTTTTTGTTTGGCTTTCTTATTGCCTTCCTTAAGGGACTTAACAAGTACATTGGAGTGTAGTATGAAAATAAAGATGATAACAAACTAATTTATATTTAAGTGAGGTAATTTTGAAATCATTGGTGATTTTTTTTTTTTTTTACTAACTTCATAGGTGTGGAATGGTGTGCATGCAGACATTCTGAAGATGGCCCTTCATGCTCAGCCCTTAAAACAAGGAAAGCTTGACTGGGTGCAGTGGCTTATGCCTGCAATCCTAGCACCCTGGGAGGCTGAGGTGGGTGGATAGCCTGAGCTTAGGAGTTCAAGATCAGCCTGAGCAAAGTGAGACCCTGTCTCTACTAAAATAGAAAAACTAGATAGGCATTGTGCCAGGCACCTGTGGTCCCAGCTACTCAGGAGGCTGAGACAAGAGGATCATTTGAACCCAAGAGTTTGAGATTACTGTGAGCTACGATACCACAGCATTCAACCCCAGGGCGACTGAGACTCTGTCTCAAAAAAACAAAAAAACAAAAAAAACCCAAGCAAGAAAAGCTTGCTCAGAAACTTTTGCCTAGAGTTGGGACATGAGTAAAGATGAGTAAAGGGGGGTAAGGAAGAGTTTCTGGAAGGGGTGATGCCATAAATGAAGTTTCTGAATCCAGCCACTCTTTCAGGTTCTTCTGTAAGATCTTTTGGAGGCATATTTATGGGGAAAGAGCAAGGATTTAATCCCTCTTGCCTCTAGTGCCTGTTTTTTCACCCCCTTTAATTTTAGGAGGGGCCCAGAGTACCAGAACTTCCCAGACAATTGCTCAGAGAATTCTCACCCACCTGTCCCTCCTTCTTTCCCAGCCCCAACCTCCTCTGGGCACATCTTGGGAGCACAGGAACAAGGTAGCAGGGACAATAGAAAGGTGAGAATTGCTGTTTACATGTGAAACAGTATCATGCAGATTAATAAATCAAAACAGACAACTTGCCATTCTGATGCAAACTTTAATCATCCTTCTCTCCCATAGTCCCCAAGGGCCCCCACAGGTGGATGACTTAAGCCCAGTTACAGCAAGAGCAGCTGGTGTCAAAGACCAGGCCTGTCTGACAAGCCTCCTCATAGGTATGACCATTCACGCAGTTGTAGAAGGCGCGCTTGCTGGTGGGGCTGGGATAGAGACCATTAGACTTCCCGGCACAAAATCCATGACCACCAGCACTGCCATCGCCGGCTGCTGCTGTGACGATGGGGGCTGAGGTGGTACCCAGGGTGGTGGTGGGCACTCGGCAACCTGCAGAGAGAAGAAAAAGTCCCCATACGTTCAGGAGGGGACTCTTTTCTCAGGATGAGAGTCATGTCTGTAGGTCACTGTGGTTTCCTCTTAGGGCACATCCTACCTAAACCTGTGGTTAAAGCTCTGAGCTTGAATCAGGGATACCCAGGTTCACAACCTGTCTCAGTCATGAGCTACGTGACCATGAGCAGATTATTAACACTTCTCTGAGCCTCAATTTCCTCTCTGAAATGATGGGATAATAGTATTATCTCTTAGAATATTAGGTAAACTATTTTCCAATATGCATGGTATATAATACGGTAAGTGCTACACAATTGTTAGTTTTTATTTTTAAGTAGACTAATAAAAACAGTCACCAAGAGTGCCTATAAGGATTACATGAAATCTAAAAGAACCAGGAGGCCTGACATAGAGTAAAGGCCCAACCTTCAGCTCTAGCTTCCCAGCCCCTCTTGCTTCCTGGACGTGCCCTCGGGATTGGACAAAACTATGCATTGAGAACAGCTGTATCTCTGCTCCCCACCTTGGTGCAGGTACAAGCAGACCCCTTCAGGGATCTCCATCTCCCTTCCCTTTCCCCATCTTCTAACCTTTTAATCCCTTCCTTGTTTTGTCTTCTCTGCTCCATGAAGCCACTGAGGCTAGAGCTGAGCAGACAGGAGCAGGAAAGAAGGCATTCCCCCTCCCTCCCCAGGCCCTGGTATTTCAGTTCACTTTAGTGAAGCCCCCTGAACAGAGGAGAACCTCCCCAAATATTGATAGGACCTCTCTCTCTCGCCAGGGCTGTCACTCACAAGCTGCCCCCTAGCAGGCCACCTGCTGAATGCCAGTTCTACATGGATATGCCAGGACAGCTAGAAGATCTGGAGGAAACCTTCCTTAATGTAAGGCTTAAAGGAACTCTGGTCTTTTCTTCTTCCTCAACCATGTCAGGTTTTTTATCTCATGGCTTGTAGGTCATCTCTACTTACCGGGAGTAGAGACACCGAGCGCAGATTTGAGAGCATTCATGAGAGGGTATTTGCCTTGTCCACAGAAAGTGCCCGTGAAATCATCCAAGTCAATGGCCCAGACCATGGCCCCTCCAAAGCTGTTTTCTAGAAGCCACTTGGCCTGCAGAAGAGAACCAGGATGACTGTGGGTGTCTTTGCACAAATGCTGGGAACACCTCCAGCAGGATGGCAGGATGATAATGATCCAGTCATGGCGAGGAGGGAAGGGGAGTGGCTTTCTTGCAGCCACTTTGAGGGATTCACAGCCATATTTGTATGCAAGGAAGGACCTTACCTCTACTAAGTCAGGGAGAATGAGTGTTGGGCTCCAAGGATCCCTTCCCCACCTACACCCTATTATTACAACCACCTTCTGAGAGGGCTCATCTGAGCTGGAGCTTGATGAGCTCCAGCTTACGTCTTGAGTGGGTGACATGTCATAGAGATATAGGACCCTTCACACAGCAAAATATCTGGGCAAGGAAAGAGGGAGTATTCCAAATGGGTAGGTTGACGAGCAGTAACCACATCCTCCCCAGACCTGAGCATGTGAAGGCCAGTGGTCAGAATCCACACAACCCAGAGCAACTCATCTCCTGATTTTGACTCAGTCTGTATGAACGTGCCATAGGCAGGAAATAGGCAAAGGACAGGAAGAGACCTTGTGGTCAACTCCCTGGTCTTAAGTGGGAAGAATTTCTGCCTTAGGAAGCATGAATTAAAGAGCTGCATCAGGATGCAAGCAGAGCCGAGGAGGGGGCTAAAGGAGAGTCCAGGGAGTACAAGAAAGGAAAAATACAGGAGTTGAGGGATGGAAAGAAGCCAACTGCAAATGGAGAGCTGAAGGGACTACTCCAGCTTCCAGGCTCTGCAGCTGGGTCATTGCCTCACCTGGAAACTTCAGGGGTTCCTTGGGATTCAATTCACCTTGCCTCACCTCCCCTAGGTGTCTCCTGGGTTTGCAACTCAACACCTGGAGGGCAGGTCCTCTACCTCTCCCTGACCATGCAGAAAGAAGGATGTGGAGGGCCTTACCTTGAGGGTGAAGCTCTTAGGGTTGTCATATCCAATCCACTGGTTCCCCTTGTAGGCATAAGGCACCTCCTGGGGGGCGTTCCACACCTCGGTGGCTCCTTTCAAGAAGGAGCAGACCTGGGACAGGTGCAAGAAGAGTAGTCATGCCTCTGCTCAGGCCTCTTCTTTGTCTTTCCTCCCTTTCTTTCCTGGTTTACACTGCGCACCCCACCCATCTTTGCTGGAAATAAGAGCACCTGGTTTCAGTGTCACCTGGATCCCTGCCCTGTTTTTCCTGTCCAGCAAGACTGCAGAGTACACTAGTTAGAGAGACACAACTTTCAATCCTGTGTCTGCCAATAACCTCCTGCACTACAGTGGACAAGGCAGTTTCTTTGGGCTTTATGCCTCAGTTTGCCTTTACAACAAACTTGCCTCCTCCTCTTGTTTGAAAGAGTTTTTGCCTCCCAAGAACTAACAAGGACACGGTAGAGCATATTGGTTAAAGTCTGAGGGTCTGCAGCTGGACAACTTAAGTCTGAATCCTAGCTCTATCACTTACTGGTACTGCGACCATGAACAGATCACCTACCCCCCTGTGCTCAGTGTCCTCTTCTGTAAAATGAGGAGGATGTTGCTACCTTATTGTTTGTCATTATGTTGAATACGACAGTATATGAAAACCACTTAGAACACAGTTTGGCTCCCTATTCACACTCAGTAAGTATCAGCTAGTACTAGTATTAAAGAGGCACATTTCCTTCAAAAGGTTAAAACATAAAATGTCTTATCAACCTTTTATTCTACCTTTCTCTCCCCACCCCTGAATAGAGCAGTGAGCAACAGGGTACTTCATATTATAAGAAAAAACAGAGTATAGACTTTCTCCATTGATGTATCTTCAATCTTGGGAACAGAGAGAAAGGGGGTCTCTCTTGTCCCCTGGGTCCTCTGAGGACATTACCTCAAAGTAGGCAAGAGTCCCAGCCTCCTGAGTATAGGGCCCCGCAGTCCCAGGGCCAGAGGTGGGGGCATCCAGACCATGGTTGGCAGGGTTGGTGAGAGTGAAGGTGCGGGCGTATGCCCCAAAGCCCACCATCAGCTTCTCAGCAGGGGCACCTTGGCTTTTCCAGTAGTTCATTGCATAATCCTGAAGGTAAGATGAGGAAAATGCCATTAGGAAGCAGCCAAACATGTACCCAGAGGCCTTGGAAACCACATTTTCTGCCCAATTCCCTGGTGTCTCCTGGGCCAACACCCAGTCAATCCCCTTCCACAATCCTACCTTTTAGAACTAGGAGTTAAGAGGCATCCTTGGTCAAGACACCCATTGCTTAGGTAACAGAGCCCTAGTGTCAACTAGGGATGACATGCTCTCTCATCCTCCTTTTCTGTACTCTGGATTCAGCATTGGGACATGACTGAAGTTCAGCCATGCATCCAGTTGTCTTTCCAACTGGTGCTCAAAAATGTTTGAGTATGGGGCCTCCATCTGGGAGACTTAAATCCCTGGTTGTAATTTCCACTGAAATCACATTTACCCATTACCCACCTGCTAATTACTAAGATGACCCAATGTTATGGCTGCCTAAGCCATGCAAATAAGGCAAATAAGCCTCATAGGATAGGAAGAGGGTAGAAGAGGGGCAAGGAAGAGCAGGAACAAGATAGATCATGAAATGTGCTCCTAGCATAAATGGAAGCCACTTAAAAAAATTTCCCAATGTTTGGGAAAACCACTATTCTGCTTCCTTTTTTGTGTGAAAAATAAGTGGATATAATTATCCTACAATATCTTTTTCTTTTTTGAGACAGAGTCTCACTCCATTGTCCCAGACTAGAGGGCTATGGCATCTACTTAGCTCATAGCAATCTCAAATTCAAGCTATCTTCCTGCCTCAGCCTCCTGAGTAACTGGGACTATAGGCACCTGCCACAATGCCTGCTAATTTTTCTATTTTTAGTAGAGACACTAGTCTTGAACTCCTGAACTCAAGCAAAGCTCCCACCTCTGCCTCCCTGAATGCTAGGATTACAAGTGTGAGCCACTGCAGCAGGCCTTGCAATATCTTATTTATCCTACCAGTTAGTCACAAGGGCAAGGAGATAGGGGACATGAACTATACGTCTGGCTTCCTTGACCTCCCTTTTAGGCCTGGACCAGGGATCTCATGACATGCTTTACAGATATCCATAAGGGCTGGCTTCCTGAATCCACTTCCTCACTCACCACATTAAAGTATTTGTAGTCTCCTTCATCATTGGGTCCTGCAAACAAGGGGCTGTCCTCTCCTGTGAAGCCCTCCCAGGAGCCCCTTAGGTCATAAGTCATCACATTGATGAGGTCCATGTACCTTAGGTATTTGGGGGAAGGTACAAAAGATGAATGATTCAAGGAAAATCACACTCCCCAGCCCACTGCCCACAAAGCTCTACTCCCTACCAAAAATACTGTTTGTAATTATGCTATATTTTTTAGCCCATTCTTCCTCACCTTTATCTCAATAGCACCTATATATTATAGAAGGCACTCAAGCCCATAATCAGTATCTGCCTATGCTAAGACTTTTAGGAGCTGTAGAAGCTTGAGACTCAACTAATCTCCAAATTTCCTTTTACCATAGAAAACCTTGGAGATAAGTTTAGAAACAAAGTAACAGTTCATGTTGGCTTCCCCTGACTCTTCCTCAGTCATTGGGGTCATTTCATTCCTTTGAGGTGGAACTCTCTATATTTAGGGCACCTGAGCATTGGTCAATGGCATCTGGGTGTTTTACAGTACCCAGGGAAGGTCCCAGGGTCATTCAGCTCTGAACATGGGCCCGGGTATACTTACTTAGACATCTCGGGGATCTGGTAGGCGGTCTCAATGGTACCCTTGCCTGCTGACACAGCAGCAGAAATCAGCAGTCTGGGCTTGTTGCTCTGGGTGGCTTCTTGCTCAAAAGCCTCATACATTTCCTGTGAAATGGAGGATAATGCACTCCAGGCTGGAGGAACCAGTGAGCATGTGACAAGGTCACAGCTCTTATGAAAGATGTGAAGAGTTCAGTTTAGAGTCCTTTGGGCCAAAAGCTGTTTTTGGTCTTCAGAGATAATAGTGAGTTATGTCCCCAAAACTTGAAAATGATGGGAGTTTGGTCACACTGTGAAAGTTAAACTTTAAAAAAAACAAATAATATCCAGAGTAGAAAAAACTGAAGAGACAAAAAAAAAAAAAAAAAAAAAAAGTGGCCAGACACTGTGGCTCATGCCTGTAATCCTAGCACTCTGGGAGACTAAGGCAGGTGGATCAGTTGAGCTCAGGAGTTCAAGACCAGCTTGAGCAAGAGAGAGACCCCATCTCTACTAAAAATAGAAAAACTAGCCAGGCATTGTGGCAGGCACCTGTAGTATCAGCTACTCTGGAGGCTGAGGCAAGAAGGATCTCTTGAGTCCAGGAATTTGAGGTTATTGTGAACTATGACACCACAGCTCTCTACCCAGTGTGACAGAGTGAGACTGTCTCAGAAAATAGATAGATAGATAGATAGATAGATAGATAGATAGATAGATAGATAGATAGATAAAAATGGCTCCCACTCCTGCAAACTGAATGCAACTGAATCTAATAATCAGAGTAATCAGTCATGGAAGAAGAGGAACTGAGAATCGCAAAGCAAATACTGGTGATTAAAGTTACATTTGTCAGCTAAGTGCCTATTGCTCAGTGGTTAGGGTGCCAGCCACATACACTGGGGCTAGTGGGTTCAAACCCGGCCTGGGCCTGGTAAACAACAATAACTACAACAAAAAAAATAGCCAGCCATTGTGGTGGGCACCTGTAGTCCCAGCCTCTTGGGAAACTGAGGCAAGAGAATTGCTTAAGCCCAAGAGCTGTGATGCCAAGGCACTCTATGGAGAGTGACATAGTGAGGCTCTGTCTCAAAAAAAAAAAAAGGCAATAAATAAAATAAAGTCACATTTATCACTGTAAATCTGTTAACTTTCTTTATGCTATCCTACACCAGTCTCTATAACTTGGCCGATGTGAGTTTTCCCTAAAAGGGAGAGCTGATTTCATACTGAATAAATTAGGCTTTGAGGCAGAAAGGCTGAGATCTGCATCCTCAGCGGGGTTGTATTCAGCCTCTCTCAGAACCCATGTTCAGACAGAGGCTTTGCCTCAGCTCACTGTGGGCCAGATCCTGTGCTCTTTGGACAGAGCAAGGGTGATTCACCTTCAATAGGACGGTGAAGAGCTGTTTGGTGTCAGCAGGGCTGCCACGGTTGCCTGGATACTCCCAATCTATGTCCAGCCCGTCGAAGTCGTACTTCCTCAGAAACTGTATGGCCGACTGGATGAAGGTCTGGCGGTTCTCAGCAGTGGCCACCATGTTGGAGAATCTGGAGTCAACAAATCATCATGATCTCATGGCAGGGATGGGCTTTGACACAGACTCTCACAAGATCAGGATTTTCCCATAGGGCATTTCACAGGGATGTAGGAGGAACCCATAGTGTCCTGAGCTCCTGGATACTCTGTCTTTTCACCTAGCCTCACTATTTGCCTGGACGCACATTCAGTCATTCATTCAACACTGCTGTGGTATAGTGATGAATAAAGTAGTTTTTACCTGGAGGAGCACATGTAGAGGAAGGAGTAGATAATTAAATAGAAAAGTAAAATACTATGCAGTAACAGCTATGATGAAAGAAAGGCAGACTTCAGACAGAGCTGGTCAGAGAAGAGTTCTGGGATGCCTAACTGAGGTCTGAGGGGCCATCCTCTGCAGAGAAACTCAGAGAGCCTTTGGAATTGGAAGAGATTGAATAATCTGGAAATGATTTGGCCATGAATATAAAGTCTTACCCCTGGGTTCCAAAGTTCCAGCCACCAACAGACAGCAGGGTCTTCAGTTCTGTGTTGCTGAAGATAGAAAGACACCAATGTAAAGCAATCCCACTGGCTAGGAGATGTCATCTTCCAGTCAGTCCCTCCATCTTCACATCCCACACTCAGCCTTGTGTTGGAAGCAGCTCTCTGTGGGATCAAGGTGCCCTTGTGCCATGGGTATCTCCAGGCACAGTATAAATAAAATAAATACTCCTTGGACAGGTCCTTGCTCTCAGCTCTGCCAGTGAGTCCTGTTGCAGCATAGAACTTCAAGGGAAGAAAAGGCAGGGTATCCTGGGGGTGGCAAAATCAATCCCTTAGCACAGACAGGAGGTGGGCTGCGGCTGCTGGGCTACACAAAGCAAGATAGCTGAAAGTCTGAGTCTCTTAAAGAGTCATGAATGGGGCAGTAGAAGTGTCTACCATTTACCCAGTGCCAGCTAAATGCCAAGTACTTTACATGCATTGTTTATATAATTCTTACAGTCCCACAAGGCAGAAACTATTAATTGCATTTGACCTTTAATGATATTAAGATTAAACAATTTGTCCAAGATTGTCCAACGAGTAAGGTGACACAGCCAGCATTCAACCCTAACTCCTTTATACTATGGCATCTCCTAGCAGGAACCACAGGTCCTGTGAGCTTGACCATCAGACCTATGATTTGGGTTCCCAAGACCATGAAAGTATTAACCTATCTGATAATTCACTCAGGCATCCCTGTGTTCTGTGGGCCAGGGAAGGCTTTTAACCTCTCTGTGGTTCAGTTTCCCCAACTTTAAAATGATTTCAACATGCCTACTTCATTGTGTTTAATGTGAGGGTACCTAAAATAATAAGTGAAAAGCACCTGCAGAATGCCTAGTATATAGTAGTCACCCAGTAAATATGCTAAGCATGTAACTGGCACAAGAACCATTTTAGGTTAATTGGCAGCTAGTTCATAGGGTGACATGGGGCAATACTGCAACATGGCAAACTCCAGGGGACATTCTTCACAGTGAACTCCTGCGGTGGCACCTCCTGAGACACATAGAATACAATTCTGAGGCTCTGGTGAGGAAATAATCCAGAACGATGACAGCAACCAGCCTCTCCTGGGGAGAAGGATGCTGAAAACTCTCCCATTGAGGCACTGAGGGATTGTGGGACATCTGCTCCAAAAGCATCATGCAGAAGCCTGGGTTGGGAAGAGATTTCTGGAGCAGAGGTCAGCACTCCAAGGCTAAGCATTCTTCTGTTGATGTCTCTTAGGAAATTTCCGAAAGGCTCTTGTGAAAACCTCCAACCCAACACAGAACCCAAGCCCAGATCTCACTAGTTCTTAAGGCCATTGATGCCAGCATAGAGGGTCTCATCATCCCACTCAATGGTTGTGATCTGGTTGTTGGCCATTCCAGCAAAGGCATAGATGATGTGTGTGCAGAGGCAGGGGTCCACATTGTCCGGCATGTAGCGGGCAATCCCAGGACGGTACTGGCTCCAGTTGGTGAAGTAACAGACGATTTTGGTTGTGGCAACTGGAATGGTAGGAAAGTAAGAGACCGGCCTTGCTCTGGCTAATGTCTCCCAACTCATACCCTGGCAGCCCCCACCCATACATGGGACACTTACCCAGCTGCAGCAGGAGGGCCAGCCCTAAAAAAGAGGGAAACCTTGGTCAGAGGGTTCCAGGGTCATCATTTCCCTGGCTGGGAAGGAGCAGGTCAGGCCAGAAAGTGGAGAAAGGGAGTTGGGGCCTGGTGCTTTCTCTGCTGCAGAAATCTCTTCCCAACCCAGGCTTCTGCATGGTGTTTTTGGAACAGATGGCTAATGTAGGCATCCAGATGTCTCCCTGAAAGGTCAAATGGTGATGCACAGCTCAGGAGCCAGGATGATTTTTTATTTTTGTTTCAACAAGCCCCTATTAAGTACTGCATGGTAGAGAGCAAAATAAAAATCAAATAGGGTCCCTGTACTTAGTGAGCTCACAGGCTGGAGAGGGGCAGTCATACCTATAAGCACACAGGTGCAATGTGAAATGACAAGTGATAAAGTTGGGATGTGAACTAAGTATTATGGGAAGTAGAGGTCAGAGGAGACTTCCTGAGAAAGGTGACATTTGACTGGGCTTCCCCGCTCTTCCTCCAGGTTCCCTTGGTGTTCATGCCTGTCCCATTGCAGCACTTACCACACTGATTATCTATGTTGGTCTTCCCACTAGACTGTGGACAGAGGGCAGAGACGGTGCTCACACTGCTGAGTGCCCCTACCCAGCTCAGTGTGCCCAGCACACAGTCAGCTCTCTACCAATGTGTGTTGAATTAACACACCCTAAAGATAAGCCATATGGTGGGGAAGGGCAGAGAGGCATTGGAGGTGGAGAAGAGGAGGTTTGGGGCAGAGGCCCTCTTCCCATAGCAGTCTCTTCACACTGAGATCTAGAACTTGCCTTTTCTAGAAACAACTTCACTCTACTTTTCAACTCAGATGATGCTTTTTATTTATTAATTTTATTGTTTGGGATTCATTAAGGGTACAAACAAGTAGGTTACACTGACTGCATTTGTTAGATAACGCCCCTCTTATAATTGTGTGCCACCCCCAAGAAGTGCGCTGTACACCTGACCTCCCACCCACCTCCCTCCTCTCCTATCCCCTCTTGCTCATTCCCCTACCTCCTCCTTGTATTAGCTGATCTACTGCCTTCAGATGATTTACAATTTGTAATGATTTTAAATGGTATTCCTTTCTAAGCCACCCAACCACACCCAGGATGTGCTGTTGTGCTGGCCCAGCCATCTCTTTCACTGGGCTGTTCGGCTCCTAGACACAGTTTGGTCATCCTCTCTGGGAAGCAAACCAGCTCTGGGGGAGCTGCATTAATGCTGCCTTTTTCTGCCTTTTTGCAGAAAAGCATCTGCCTCATTCGTTTGTTCTACCAGTAGTGACGAGTCCTTGATGAGGTATGTGTGTGTTGAGTTCCTGCTCTGTGGCTGACACAGAAGTGCAATCACAGAACATCGGAAAGGGGGCACTGGGCAAGACTTCTATGCTTCCAAGGCAGAAATACTCTTGTCCTGGCTCACCAGAGTTATCCACTTTCCCTCCGGCATGAAGCCCTCAAGTGCTCAGTGGGCCCCTCCTTCCTTCCTTCCCCACTAGATTTTAAACCCAACGAGCATGCAAGAAAGGACGAAGACAACGAAGGCCTTAGTGCATAGGATAGAGGAGGAGACAGAAAGAGGATGGAAGAGAAAAGGCAGCTGCTCTGAGAGCTCAACTCAGCCCTGGGAAAGACTCACCAGCAAGAATCAGCAGTTTGCCCATTTTGGTGGGAAGTTCTAAATGTGAGTTCCAGGTCCTTGTGGGCACTCAGCAGCTCTTTATAGGGAGCTTGGTGGACCCTCCCACCCTGCACCTGGCTCTCTTTGGCAAGTAAAATAGGATCAGAACTAAAGGGGTAGGAGCTGCATGGGTTCCCCGTCACCCTCTGAATCTTATCTGTGTTTTCCATCTTGGGTAATCAACCCAAGGACACAATGGAGATGCCAAGAGAACAGCTTTAAAAGGCTGTTGACTGAAGGTCCTTTTAGGAAAATGGCATATCTGGCACACATAGAAGGTTGACCCAGGGTCCAAAGTCATTAAGTGTCAGAGCAGGCCCACGTGTCAAGGGAGACCAGCTGGATCCTAGGCGGAGCGTGAGTAAAGGACATCAGGCAACCATTTGACTGGGCTATATCCACGGGGACACTGGGTGTGGGGATAGCCCCTGCATAGGCCCCAACTCTTTGAATCTATTATTGCAATGATGTGAGTGGCAACAAGTTTGCAAGTTTGGAGCGAGAAAACATCATTTTCCAAGGTTGCTTCTGTTTATTTGAAGATTGCCTGGTTTACGGAGAACAGAGGAAATTCACTGGGGCAGTCATATCTAATTAAGCTTTGACTCAGATGGGAAAAGCAGCCCGGCCTGGGACAGTGTCCCAGCAACCAATGTCAGACAAAAGACACTTGCAAAATTGCCTATGGATCAAAGCTCTGAGAATCACATTTTAGGGTCTGTCTCCCTCTGCTCCATCCCAGCCTTACTGTCCATACAGGAAGGGAAGCCACTTACAGGAAGCCCCCCCAGGGTGCCATATCATAGGTTTCTAGACCATGTCTGAGGGTTCCTCAGCACAGAGACAATGAGAGGAGCAAGGCTAGGATATTCTGTGCTCCAAAGCAGGCATTTTTCCCCCTTTGGCATTGACACCAGCCCTGAGGCATCTTCACATTTACGCAGTCCAGATTTACACTGAAATCCATCTGGGACATGTGGTGCTGCTGCTGTACTTTGAGCACATGATAACTCCTAACAAGATAACTCCACACAAGATTTCGAGTTTGCAAGTTTCACAAGCATCTGAAAGATGCTGATCAGATCCTTGGGTGTTTTAAGCCCAGATCCATGTAAAGTCAATTTGGATTCACAAAGAACACAGAAATGAGTCCGTGAGATTTCAGTACAAGAATGTGGTTGTGTAGGGCTGAGGGCACTTCCAAGGCTATTACCCACAATCCTCTCCATCCTTCTCAGGCTTGGATTCTGTTTAGCCTGTGCCTGAAACCTAGGAGACTGCCGATAACTGGAAGTATTGAGGAATCAGCACTGGATCAGTATAAAAAATAACAATGGCTAACCTCCATTCAGTACTCACAATGTGCCAGGTGCTTTACACATAATAATTTATTTAATCTTCAAAATTACCCCTATTATCTAATTTGCAGATTAGGAAAACTGAGGCACAGAAGACTAAGTAACCTGCTGAGGTCACACTGACAATCAGCAGAGCTGTGATCCAAGCAGAGAGTTTTTATGATTCCCTGACTCTCACTCACACCACTCCTCTGCAGCTCTAAAATATGGTGCCTCTTTGACATAAAGACTCCTTGCCTTCAAAGATCTCCTCAAAGGGGTTGTCTGGGGAGAGAAAGGAGGAAAAAAAAAAACAGGAAAAAAAGACTGACTAGGCTGTCTCCCTAACCCCAGGCAGACAAGAGGCCCTGCTCTTAATCATCTCTTGGATGTTTGCAAAGCAAATGGTTCTCTTCTCCCAGCAGATATCAAAGAGGACTGCTTAACGTTCAGGGATTAGACCTCAAGACACAGACCTTTAATGGACTCTTAGGCTCTATGTAAGGCCAAGGTTAATATGTTGGGCAGCAGTCCAGACTTTTTCTTGCGCCAGTTAGAACAGCCGGATAATGGGAAGTGCTAAATTAAATTTGGCTGCTTGAAGCTGACTCTAGTGCAAGGGTGTCCATCCCCCCGCTTTTTTTCTCTCCCATACATTAGAAGGCTAAGAGTTGTCTTGGGTCACAAATTAAATACACAAACACTAATGACAGCTGATCAGCAAATAAAAGTTTTGTGCATACTTTTTATAGTACCTGACACCATAGCTAAGCAAAAAAAGTCCTCGCAAAATCAGAATGTGGCTCCCTGGGCCACAAGTTGGATACCCCTTGGTCCCTACTCACGTAACCTAACTTGGTATATAAACTAATTGTAACCTAATTAGGAGTATATACCTCTTATTATGGCAGATAGCTGGATCTCAGCCAATTGATCAGATTGTGTCCAAAAAAGGCAAATTTCTGGGTGTAATCAAATTATTTCTGTCCTTTACTTTGTGGTTCTGTGTATAAGTACTCTCATTGTCCACATTGCACAGCAGAGCTCTCTGAACTTCTTCTGGTTCTGAGTGCTGCCTGACATATGAATCACTCTTTGTTGAAATAAACTCTATTAGATTTGTTTTGCCTAAGAGCTTCCTTTTAAAGGAAGTTACAACAAACACAAATAATGTTTGTGATGTGTCAGGCACTAACTCAAAAGATTTACAGAGATGACTCAACTGTCATGTGTCTGAGAGGTAGTTATTCTTATTATTCCCATTTTACAAATGAGAAAACTGGGGCACAGAGAAGGTATATTATGTGCCCAAGGTCACACAGCCAGTAGGTTAGTGACAAATCAGTGTGTGTGACCTCAGAAAATCTGACTCCAGATTGTGTTCTTAATTACTCTTCTGCTTCTCAAGAACTCAGTTACCATGGGAAGCAAGGCATTGACTCAGAGTTCAGAAGCCAGAGAGGCACCCTGAGCATTTTCTATTTTGTAGTGAGAAGATCTGAGCACTGGAGTGGCATTCAGTGTGATCTTGGGGACCAATTGCTTGTATCCACCAGTGCTTGCCACTCCCATACGTTGGTATGTACCTTACATTTCCAGGGCTTATTTCATAGGGGGATATTCAAAGCAGCTGTGAAACATGTCTC
The DNA here is from genome assembly GCA_963574655.1 of Perodicticus potto. Classification (NCBI taxonomy): domain Eukaryota; kingdom Metazoa; phylum Chordata; class Mammalia; order Primates; family Lorisidae; genus Perodicticus; species Perodicticus potto. The sequence continues at coordinate 30,048 of CAUYRH010113950.1, read as the reverse complement.
CTAGTATTCACACCCTCTGTCCCTTTGGATCATCTGTAATCCCCTGCTCTGTAGACATGCTGGTACCACTACATTCTGAGATTCAATCTACTTGGCAAACTTTTCTATAAGGGGCCAGACTGTAAATATCTTAGGCTTTGCAAGGTGTACTTGTCTCCATTGCCAGGTTTCATCTCTGCCATTGTAAAGTGAAAGCAGCCACAGGCAATACGTAAACAAACTGAGTGTGATTGTTTTCCTATAAGATTTTATTTATAAAGACAGGCAGTGTGCTGGTTTGACCTGTGGGTCATAGTTTGCTGACACTTGCTTTGTATGGTTTTACTGTGGCCTCTTCCATTTGTGCCCCTCCCCCATGAGGTGAGGAGACTGCAAGGCTTAGGGGCACATCTACCTGGAGCTCACATCCATCTCCTAAACTATGATCCAGATTCTCAGGATTCCTGCCCAAAGAGCCCACAGAGCCTGAATCGGTTTTTTTTCTCTTTTCCCCCTGGGACCATCATCATTAAGGGTAGACCACAAATACTGGTACGCACATGCTTAGCCCAGAGATTCTGTGTGTGTGTGTGTGTGTGTGTGTGTGTGTGTGTGTGTGTGTTGGGGGTGAGGGTAGGATGTAGATGATGCTTGAATGTAAAATATGAGTTGTCCATAAGTATTACAATGAAACCTCTGATCTGCAAGACAGCTTAAGGTAGGAAGAGAAGAGGATTGTGTGCCGGGAGCTGAGGGCGTGGTGTGCTGAGGGCGTGTGCTGACATGTTTTGGTGTGGAATTCCAAGGACTCTGAGAATTCTAAATCTTCATATTCTGATCTTATAGTTGTTCTGAAGTCATATTTGTTAATCTGTGAACGTAATTCATTTATCAATTAATGGCATGCAGGCCTCCATTTGTATACCATCCCTGGACCCCACAAATATTAGGAGCCGGACAGCCTGATACCACAGATCAAGACTGTATAAACGAGGACACACTTGCTATAGCAAAATGAGGGTTTTTTTTTTTTTTTATTGTGTTTCAGGGCAATAAGTCAACAGTCTCAGAAAAATGAAGACAGGTGCAGTTCAAGGTCTGAGAGAAAATCAGGGAAGGCTTGTAAGAAAGAGAACTGGAGGCCAGCCTGGCAAGGGGAATCCCACACAAGAATTCCCACAGAGGGTGCCGGCCCCAGGCAACAAGGTCACTTTGCCTGCTCCTTGGTAAGTTAAGCCTGGAAATAAAAGGAACACTGTTTCAAAGCCCAACTCAGTAAACTGAGACCTGAATCAAGTTACTAAACTATGGATGCTCAGACCCTGAAGGCTGCTACTCCATCATATAGCCAGTATGATCAGGGAGCAACCCATAAAAACAGTTCTGGGCCCTTCTCCAGGAGCACAGCCAGTTCTTTTCAGTGTGTCTGTCTCCAGTGAGCCCCAGTCCCCTGCTCCTCTATCCTCTCTCCTAGAATCAATGGACTTCAACATGGCTAGTTGGTTAGCAAGAGACTTCACTTAGGGACCCTGGATTCTAAGGATTAAGTGGCAGCAAGGCCATTGGCCTTCAATGTAATAGGGAGGCTTATTGATAATGACTTTATTATCTCCCAAAGGTCTAGACTAAGATCAGCTGTCTGTGAACTTAATGAGAAAGCCCACTAATGACTGAGATTGGACATAAAGCCAGATTTATTGAGACTTAGAAAATCAAAACAGGCTGATGTTTTTGTAACCAAGATTTGTGGTGGAGTTAATATTTATCCCTACTATACCTGTAAAGAAAGCCCTTCAAAGCTCACACTGTGTTCAATAAATGGTAGCCAAAATTTATTATTGTCATTTTGAAAGTCTATGGGTAGACTATCAAAAGGGCAGAACCAGTCAAGAAAACATGGCAGAAGATCCAAAGGAACACGAGAAAGGATCAGTTCAAATATGTAAAGATGATCTCCCACAATTTCTCGCATCCTTTTCTGCCCTGTTCTCTGCCTACTCCCAGCCCCAGCCCTGGACTTTGTTACCTTCATAGAGAACCAAGGCTTCTCTTGACAGCCTGGACAAGTGGGTAGGGGCCCTGGCTGCAGGCTTTGCCAGTGAAGTCATCCATGTCAATAGACCAGATCATGGCCCCTCCCAGGTTTAAATTCTTTAAGAACTGAACCTGTGGGACACAAGAGGGACACACAGAGATTAAAAGAGGTCTTTAAGTGCAGATGACCAAGTCAAATTCAGATGAGTGTTTGAGTTTCAAACTACCGCAGACCTACCGGTTTTATAGAGACTCCCTGAAGGGAAAGTTGACTCAGGTAGCGAGAGTGCCACCCACCATTAGCCACCTCTGACTGTGGTCCCTGGGGTCACCACATTTGACATACAGCATTCTTGGAGGCTGTGAAAACTCCCCAGGTTAAGGGAAGAAACTTGGACGCCCTTAGTAAGACAAGTGACCTGGTTTGTAAATTATGCTTATGCCTCCTTCCTGCTCTAATCCTGAAAGGCAGACTGTTGCCTTCAGTTGTCTTACTAAAGTCTGAGAACTGGTCGTCTCAGAAATCTGGAGCCTCTGCCGGGAGCAGTGGCTCACACCTGGAATCCTAGCACTCTGGGAGATGAAGGCTAGTGGATTACCTAAGCTCACAGGTTCAAGACCAGCCTGAGCAAAAGCGAGACCCTGTTTCTAAAAATAGCCAGGCATTGTGGCAGGCTCCTGTAGGCCCAGCTACTTGGGAGGTTGAGACAAGAGAATCACTTGAGCACAAAGGTTGAGGTTGCTGTAAGATATGACGCCATGGCACTCTACTGAGAGTGACAAAATGAGACTCTGTCTCAAAAAAAAAAGAAAGAAAGAAAAGAAATCTGGAACCTCCTGAAAGGATCTGAAGGAGTGAAAAGGACTGAAGAGTTTGTCCTTAGATAATGGAGAAGGTACATAACCTATACAGGCACCAATATCTCCTTTATTCCCTTTCCCTTCTCCTTGGCCTTCCCTTCTCACCACTCCTCACTTCATTTATTCTCAATTCTTTCTTTCATCCTTTTCACCTCTCCTGCCTGTTCGACAGGTGTTCATAGGTATGGCTTAGAGTCACTACTAGACTTGGGCTGCAGAGGCCACTGGATCCTATCCTAGAGTTGGGACTCCAGAAGCTTCTCTCTTTCAACATAAAGTATTTTACCCCCATTCCCACCCAAAGAAGTGTCCCCCTGTCCTGGAGCTCTTGCCTACCTACCTTGGCCTGCACACTCTCCACATCATCGTAGCCCACCCACTGGTTCCCCTTGACTGCATAGGGAACCTGCTGGTCCTGGAGCCTCGTGATCTTGGCTTGCTGTAGGAACTGGCAGATCTAATGAGGGAAAGGGGAGCAAGAGGGTCAGTGATGAGCTCTTCTTAAAACCTAATGAGTACAAAGGACAGGTAAGCCACTAGGGGTTGGAGGGAAATGTCAAAACCCTTATCCCAAGAATCAAACAGTGAGAGAAATGAGCCCATAGACTGTACAGAGTGGGCAGCTCAAGGTGAAGCAACAAGAACCCCTCATGCTAAGGCTTCCTTAGGAGGAGCCACAGCATCTAGAAGTCAGCTAGAAAGACTTGATTTCCAGACCACATGTCAGCACCAGCCAATAAAACTTCCCTTTTCTTCATTTGCAAAATGGAAATAACTATCATAATGCCTCCTACGTCCCTATCTTACAGTATTGTTGTTAGAAGCAAATAACTAAATATGTTAAAAATTTGTTTGAAAACAGCAAAGGACTCTACACCATCCTTCCAGGTTTGTAGTTTGTTGCCACTTCAATCCCATTCTTTCCCTTTTGTCCCTTCCATTCCCAATGTGCTCTGTCCTGAGATCCCCCCAACTTCTATTATCAGTTACTTTCTCTTTTTGTTAGTGCAGTAAGAGCTGCTAAAAATGAGAAATCTTGAAGGAGAAAATAATGATTTCAACATCATATAGCCAATTTGTTTGGGTTATTTGCTCTTTTTGGATGATCTACCCTCATGCTTACTTCAAAGCAACTGGAAAATAAAAGTTGAATATTTAAGCAAATATCAACTCATTAAATCTCTGATGACCTAGAAAGATGAACAGAACAATTAAATTAAACTTTCCATGAGATGGGAGTGTGCATATCTAGTGGTTTCCATTAAAATCCTCTCAGCAGGTTCTAAGCAATGACCTCTCTTGTCCCTCACTATTGACCTAGAACTACCTAAGTTCTTCTCTCTCCCTTCCAATATGTCAGGCTCTTTGAGACTCAATGAGGACTCTCATAATGACCTGTGCCCATTTCTTCTTGTTAACTGAATTGATGGTGTGCTAGTCATTTCTGCATATGAGGTTAGGGAGAAAACTGAACATTGCATGAATCTGATACCTCTTGTGGGTACCAAGTCACTTGGCATTGGCTCAGGGCATGCCCACACTCACAATGAGAGGTCAAGCACGAACTCCAAGGGGAGACCAGAACATAGGATAATATTCTTTTCTCTACCTAAGTAAATGTCTATCCATCCTCCCAAACCCAGCACAAATTTTTCCTTTTTCATGTTGCCCATCTCTGATCTCATGTCTCTTTACCACTCATTGGTCACTTAACCACATCTTGTTTTGCAATAGCTCTGTGATTTCATTAAATATTATAGCTGCCTTCTCTTTAAACTCTCATTTAACTAGTTATTTTAGATTCTAAAATACACTTTGAGGCAAAGATGAAGAATTATTTCTAGCTCTCACAGTACCCAGGATTTAGAATGTGGAAGTTACTCAAGAGTTTCTATCAGTTGAATGATTGTCAGATTTCTAGTTTCTCCTATGTTTAGAAAAAATCCCCCAGATTGAGGATCAGAGAGAAATGATGATTTAATCAGATGAACAACTTTAATTTTTATCCCTGTGATCTATCTAACTTCTGGGCAGAATAGAACACATTTGACCACTCCCTCTTTTTTAAAATGTACACTTCTCTAAGCTCTTTGGCACAGGATTGTTTGGGCTCCTTCTACGCCTCTTGTCATTCCTTGTCAGTTTCCTGAGCTCCTCGTCCTCTACATATACCCTCAGGTACATGAGGTCCTTGGTTTTGTCTTGGGCCATATTCACTTCTCAGTATTCATTTGACCTCTTATGGTGAATGTGGGCATGCCCTGAGCCTATACTGGGTGACTCGGAACCATCTTTATGCTAAAATTTTCAAGTCTACCTCTCTAATGCAGACTGGCCTCCTGTGATCCAAACCCATACATTCAACCTTTCTCTTGTTATCTGTATGTCCCATAGGCTCCTCCTACTCAGAAAGTACAAACTGATCTCTCATGAGCAGGACTAATACCCACTCCACTTTCCCTCCTGTCTTCTTTATCTCAGTAAATGACATTGCCATCCACTTAGTTGCTCAGGTCAGGAACTCTCCCTTTTTCAATCTCTCATTCCCTCCTCTACCCATCCTAATTCCTGGCCAACTCCATCTCTCCTTCAGAGCTCATATATGTTGCTTCATCTAGGAAACATTCTCTGACCTCCTCGCCTCCCGTGCCAGAGTTGGGAGCCTCTCTTATGTGTCCCAGTAGTAGTCTGTTCTTCTTCCATCCTCACAACAACCAACACACTCTACCATTGCCAGATGGGAGATGAAACCTCTACCTAGACAGGGAAGACAGCTGAGAGCACAGGGAAGTTCCTGGTACCTCATAATAAGCCAGGAAGCCTGGAGACTTGGTGATGGAGCCAGCAGCTCCAGGACCAGATGCGGGGGCCCCCACAGCAGATTCTGCAGAGGCCAGTGTGAAAGAGTGTCCGTACGTGGGGATGCCCATGACCACCTTCTCTTGGGGCATTCCTTTATGTATCCAGTATCCCACAGCATATTCCTACAGAGGGAAGATAGAATGAGGGCAAGGGCATGAGGAAAGAAAAGGTGTCTGGCCTTTTTTTAGCCTCCATCTGCACAGAGGTGACCTCTTGATTTCTTTTCTACATCTGAGCTCGAACAGGCCTACTGGGACCCAGGTGTTTGTTCTATTGCACTTAATGGTCTTTAGACTCATTCAGCTTTTTCTAATTTGGGAAAGTGATGGACAATGGATCACAAAACAAATAAGGCAAGGGACCTAGGAAACATGAAATCAAAGTTATTTTTCTTTCTCCTTTGAATCAATTGCCTATGGAATTTGGCTATGCTATGGCTAATTGTGCTTACTGACAAAGGTGACTGTCAGACTCCTAGTGTGTGAGGCTTCACAATGACCTTGGACCCAATGGGACAGATTGGGACGTTAAGAGGCCAGCTTTGGCTTTCCTATCTTCTAGAACAAAATAGGAGATTGGAGAAGATGAGGATATATCTCCTCATCTTTACAGAAATCCTACAGAACAAAGATACAAGGGCAGCTGTTATAACTCAGCCACATGGAGTCCAAGGAAATCCCAAACTAGAAATCAGGAGACCTAGCTTTGAAGGCCTAGAAACCTGCAATGCAGACAATACTTTTTTCTCCCCAAATTTTAGGAATACACATTTATATACATGTACCAGAACACCACCAACAATATTTTTTTCCTTGGGCTTTCCATTTCTCCCCACCTTTTCAGGACCTTCATATCACATGACCTTGAGCAGTCATGGAATCTGCCCCACTTGTTTCATCTTCTCTGAAATGAAATGCTGCTTGCCCAGAAAATCTCATGGGGTTGTTTTGAAGATCTATTTGATAAGGAATATGGATGGATGCAGGAAGATACAAGTTCTGTACACCTGTGTGGGTGCTAAGAAATGTATGGAAGATAGAGACTCCAGAGAAATCTTGGATTGGGATTACCCAGGGCATATCAACTACCAGGTCTTCTCATGTTTTCCAGGTACTATTTTATTAGTGCCCAGTCAAAACATTTCCCCTATACTCACTAATCCCCAGGATTACTAGAGTCCTTCTTGGGTACATAGCTCTTCCCCAGGACAAGACAGAAGTAACTCTATCAGTGGGGGACTCTCCACAGCCCCTACCCTACCAGTGCTGTGCACTTCCCCTGTACTACTCACCACATTGTAGTAAGAGCTTGACTTTTTATCCTGTTGCCCCTTTCTCAGAGGGCTGTTGTGGCCAGTGACTAGAGGCTTTTCCCAAGGCCCATGGAAGTCAAAGGACAAGAGATTGATGAAATCCAGTTCCCTAAAGTGCCAAAAGTAAAGGAAAAGATTATATGATGAATCAATGGTTGAAACAACTGTCAGCAATTGTTTTGGGTTTTGGATGCTTTGAATGCTGTTAGGAGGATTAAACATCCCTGTGAAAAACTTGTTCCTGGCTGAGTGGTTCAGGGTTAGGGCAGTGGCCTTCCCTCCCTTTCACTTCCCTTCATTCCTCACACATATTGACACATATCATTTGCATGGACTGGGTGGGAAGCAGAGGGAAGGAGGAGGTGCTCTGAAGTACTCACTTTGCCAGTTTCTCGATCTGATAGCTATTATCAATCATCTGCCTCCCTGCAGATACACCTGCAGTCAAGAGAAGCCTTTCTTTGCTGGAGTTTATGACCTCCTTCTGAAAGGCTTCTGCTAACTCCTATGAAAAACAAGGGAACAAGATGTCAGATTCCCCTTTCTGGAGTACAGTGCTAAGCTTCTAGCCTGGGATTTATGAAATTTCTAAAACCACATTAGGTGGCAGAGATCAACTCTTTCCTCTCCATTCCACATGGGGATGCTTTATGCCTCTATCTGCTCTGGAAGCCTCCGCATTAGCAGGCTCACTGTACCCAGGAAAAACCACCTGTGTTCCCTCCAGATAGATTTTTGGTTCTACCTGATCTATGAAACGATCTCAGTACCCAGGAAATTCTATGGTCCATACTTTATTGTACAGATGTTGTTTTATTTTGGTGGTGTTCATTATGCAAGAGGGCTCCATTGTTTGATGTTGTTCCGCCCTAAACTAAGAACTAAGGGGCTGTTCTCCCATCACTGGGGGCTTCTGAAAGGCAGGGGCTGTGTCTTCCAAGCAGACTCAATCTCTCCCTTTCACTCTTCTGGTGTGGCTGTGGGTTCTGTGTGTTAGAGGCATGGTATTTACATGTACCATAGTCTGGCTTACATGAATCAGCACGGTGAATTGAGCATTTTCTTTCCGATCTGGGTAGATCCAGCTTATATCCAGCCCATCAAAGTTATGGTTCCTCAGAAACAGGAGTACAGAGTTAATAAATTCCAAGCGTGATGCTGAAGAATCAACCATAGGATGGAACCTTGGAAGAAGCAATAAAAGTATTTTTTTGGAAAGAACAAACAATATCCATAAACAACACATTTTTCAGAGAAATCTTGAGGTAGTCTTCCCCTCCCTGATAGTTGCTCACTGTCTATCCTAACTCCTGGCCCTTTTTGAAGCACATGGGAAGAAGGACTGTTGGGCCAGAAAATTGATAAAGTCAGGTATAAAAAGATTGGAGTCTCTGTAGACTTCCCTTGGTATGATGGAGCTTCCTTTGACAAAGATTCTTGCCTTGGCCAAACTTTTGATGGGCTCTGCTGAGCCTTCTTTTCAACTGGACTTTGACCTTGGTTCATCTTTGCAAAGTCCAATTTTAACAAGAATCCCACTGTCACTTTAGCAACCTGCCTACCCTTGGTAGATTTGATCACTCTCAGTATCTCATCAAATTCCTCACTCCCCACCACCCCAGGTGTTAGCTGGTCATTCTGTCCAGCATTTATCAAGAATCCTGTTGAGTAAGTTTAGCAAGAATCTCCCTAGCCCTAATGTTTCCTCTTTGTATTACAGCCCCCTAATTTTTCGACCTGCTGGTTGGCTATTTATACCACTTGCCTTTGCTGCATTTGGAATTGAACCCAGTACTATGCTGAGGTGTCTTTTCTCCTATTGAAATAGTTCTTGAATAAAATCTACTTTTACTACTTTAAATATCGTCTGGCTTTGGTTTTCTTTAACATTTTACACCCTTGGAAAAACAGTGTCCAATGTGGTGGGCATAGTGATGGTAAGAGATCTGGGTTGGAGCCCCGGGTCAGAGTCCTTTCTGGTGGTCACTTTGTCATTAACCAGCTCTCTGGGCTGTGGTCTGGCCCCCGTCTAAGTTGGGACTGAAGATGCCAATCCTGCTTCATGTGCCTCCAAGTGATCAGACTTAGGAAAGCTCCATAAAAACAGAGCTAGATCCAGCGACTTCATGGTCCCCACACAAGCAACATAGGCACAAATAGGCACCCAGCTCTTCCCACCTCTTGAAAGTAGCAGCTCCTCAGGGTTTTCACCTGCACTAGAATTCTTAAGCCATTCTAAGAAGCTGACTCTCAGTTGCTCATACTAAGGGTACCAATAGCATTTAAAATTTGAAGCTATTAATGAGAAATTGGTATTTTCCGGGGGACATATCCTTTGGGTTGTGCCGCATCCTACCTCTCATAACATTTCCCACCCCCAGACATACTTAGAGTCTTGAATTCATTTTGTTCCAGTCACTATTAGATTGAGATTTGGGTTCTTGTATGTATCCCAGGCACACAGTGTAGGAGGTAACAAGAAACTGACCCAGTATCAGAAAACAATGGTAAAAATAGATTTTTAGATTTTCTTTTGCATTTCAAAGTGATTTAATAATTAGAGAGTTGTTATACCTGAGTCTCTGGGCAGATGCCTGCTGTTTTAGGAAAGACATCCATTCAATAGAAATGTACTATAATAATACTATAATAATTTGCTTCTTAGAAGCAAGTCTCTGTGTTATACATATTTCAGTATTTTGCACAGCACCTGGCACAAAGCTTGGTATTTACCTAGTAATAATAACAATAATAATATAACAATGATTTTTGTACCTTTGAGACCTTATTGCACATCAGCTTTGTGCTCAATAGTTTGCTTATATTACCTCTTCTTGCAATGTCACTCTGAGGTAGATTCTGTTATTATTCTCACTGTATAGTTTTTAAAAAAAACTCTGAGGCTTACAGATGTTGAATGACTTTCCAGAAATCACTCAGGTTGCAGATTTGTGAAGGGAAATCCAAACCAAATGTATTTATCTCCAAAGCCCTACTTTTAATCACTACACTGGTACACAATAGATCCACAGTAAGTTGTTTAATTGAGTGAATGGGTGCATGCATGTAAGAAGGAATGAACGAAGACATTGTTATTGAATCAAAATTTAAGCAAGGGTTTTGAAGGAGAATTTGAGAATTAAGAAGAATAGTTGCCATGGAAACCCATTCATAATTGTTTATGATGGAGTTAACATGGAACCAAATAGTTGGGTAGCCTGATTTCTCTTCCTCCTTTGTGTGGGTGGAAATCTACATAGGTCTTCTACATGTGCTTCTTTCCTGTGCCTCCTCCAGCATAACTGAGAACTGACAAGCTGCATGAGTAAGGTGTACGATTAGACTTCTGTGAAAACTGAGAGACTCTGCTGGTTGAGCTTAAGACATCTGTTAAAATGTCTTAAAATGTCTTAAAAATGTTAGCATTTTAAGCCAGAAGAAATTCAAAATTAGATTAACTGTAATTAAAGATAGAAAAATGTATCATTCATCCTTGCATATTTGTATTTATTTGGCTCTTGATGTAAATGGGATGTTCTTTTCATGCAAACAGAAAATATAATTTATAATGTATGCTTTGTATCAATAGCTATTTTGTTTTTCAGCAGAGCAGACCTGATTGAGTGTCCTTTGCTGTTCTCCTTGTTCTTGGGCCATCTGACTGTACAGCCATGACGCAGGACATTGCAGTCCACTGTTGCAGGCCAACACCGGGGTTTTAAGTAGAAATAGTCCACCCAAGGTTATTTGGGTGGGTTATTTTCAACTGTGCCTTTCACAGTTGAAAGTCAAACTTTCAAGTAATTAAAAAAAATTGCACCTCTGAACTAAAATCATCTCCCCATAATCTGTAAAGTGAAAAGTATTCATATAAATAATTAAGAGTTCACTGAATATTGTTCATGGTTCAGTTTTTGCAGGCCTGAAGTGTTTGAGCTTGTGTTAAACTCCTGAAGGATTCCTTCAAAGACACCAGAAAAACCTAGTGCTATGCCTCTACTTGGGACAAATTCAGTGTTGCTACCTGGCCAAGGAAAGACCTTTAATTTCTAGTTCAATCTTTCTTCTCAGAAGGAGGAAAAGTGGTAATGATCAGAAATTATATAGCAAAAAATAGATGTGCTGGAATGACAATCTTGTTGGCCAAAACAAAAACAAAAATGAACAAACAACAAAAGAAAATAATAGAGTTGTGTCTTACCCTTTGGACCCAAACAGGTACCCTCCAATGGACAAGAGAACTTTCAGTTTGGGATTCCTGGAGTGGAAGAACAAGCATGTTATTTGTTTTCTGGCCACCAGGGAAATCTTTGATGTTTCTTATGTGAGGAAAATGGACAAGAAGGGACCAGTTTCTTAGAGGATAAGTCCAGTGAAGGGTCAAGGCACTGGTGAGAAGAACAGTTAGGATCAGAATTATACCCAAATAAGTATATATGAATGAAGAAATGAATGAGACAATAGGTTTGGGGTTCAGTTAAGACTGACTTCCCTCCCCCAAGCCCACCAGCGTGCTTCCATCCCCATCTACTGACTTGGATTTGACACTGTTGATCGTCCGATAGAGAACAGCATCATTCTTATCTTTGATGATGACCTTGTTGTTACTGATGCTGGCAAATGAGTAGATGAGGTGAGAACATAGGAAGGGGTCGATATTCTCAGGGGTGAATTTTCCTGGTTCCTGCCGGTCCTGGGACCAGTTGGTGAAGTAGCAAACCAGTTTGTAGGCAGATCCTGAAGTAGAATGAAGAAAGCCCATGAGGCCTTCATGCTGTTGCCTTAGAGCCCAGAAAGTCACAAGTTTCTCCCCAAGACAGACATTGCATTCTTTGCTCATTCAGCCAGAGCCTCTGAGGGCCATTCAGCCGGGGCTCTTAGTGCTGACTTTTAAGTATTCAGACCTCAGTTAAGAAATACATTAAAGCAGAGACAGTGAAACACCCACAGAGCCCTGAGATTTAATGTGTATGAATGGATGGATGACATAGATCAGTAGAAAAACAGGAGATGCAAATGTTCTGTATGTGTGGCGTGTGTGTATGTTCACTCTCACAAACGTACACACACACATGGAGTTTGGAAAGAGAGAGATTGTCAAAAAGACATAACTAGAACACAAAGAATTCACAAAGAGATGCATAGAATGAAAACTAGGAGCCGTTAAGATGTTAGTTGCAGAACTTAGGAGAATAATGAAGAGACTATACATGTAACAGACAGAAACCAAACACCAGAAATGTAAGGAGCCAGCTCAGGAGACCCAGCCAGTAGTGACATGTTGACTGCTTACCTCCTTGGAGAAGCAGCAAGACCACTAAACCTGCAACAGACGGGTAGAAAGAGAAATCTGTTGTGGCAAGTCTGGTTTTTCTGTCTCAGACGATGGCAGTGAGCACATGGGCGTGCCTATGTACACACTTCTGGGATCTCTGGCCAAAGCTGCTGCAGCGTGTCTTTTTAGGGCTTAAGGTTCTCAGTACTAAAGTGGCATGGGGTCCCTCCAGCCCTAGGCAGAAACATTTTCCAAACTGAGAATTCATTTTCTCATTCATTTATGCAATAGTTTTATGAAATCACCTGCTCTTTGCCATGCATTGTCCAAGTTACTGAGGAAACCAAAATGATGGTGATGATTTCCCCACATTCAAGAAGCTCATAGTCTAGTCTGGAGTTGAATATAGGTAGGGTGACCATATAGTTTATGTTCCAATGAGACCCTTTATAGAGTGAAAGGAGCATTATTAATAATTTCCCTGGGACAATAGCCAGGACCAGACCTGTCTTGGGCAAATTGAAATGAATGGTCACCCCATGTGAAGCTACTAATTCTTAATACAAGGTGAGGTGAATTGAGAAGCATGAGCTGGCTCTGGTAGTAGCCTAAGCCTCCCTATTTGAGGTCATTCCCAGGATCTTCCTCCACAGGATACTTCCCCTAGGAATGGAGAGATTATTCTCTCTTTAATCCATCTTCCTATGGGGAAGGAAAGAGCAAGCCCCCGGATCCCCAAAACTTCACTCAATGAATAAGACTCTTTGAGCTGTGGTCCCCCCTCAACCTGGGGACATTGTCCACACTAGAGGGTCTAAAAATGGAGAAAAAGGCAGTTAAGGAGGAAAGAAAGCTCAGGATGACACAGCTGCTGGAGCTGGTGCCTCCCTTGCAGAGCACAGAGGCTCTGCTGTTCCCTCCTGGTGATTCACATGTGTTTTTAGGCAGAAGGAAGGGTAGGCAGGAAGCTGGTCCTCCATAAAGTCACTGAGTACTCAGAGAAATTCTGATTGCCACATGGGTCAGCCTCCAGGCCGTTCTCCAAGGAGCGGGGTCTCCATAGGTCACCCTCCGAGGGCCTGGGCTGAGAACTTCAACAGGCAACTTAAAAAGCTCTTGCCAAGTTGGACACACGTGGCTTGAGAGTATAAGACAGAGTGAAAGAAGTGCGGATGACACAATAAGAAGGCTTCTTTCCTCCATCAGACATCTCCCCTCTCCTCCTGGCAAACCTCCCTTGTTTACCCATAGCCCTGCTCCTCTAGCTCATTCCCACCCTCGTCCAAATTCCCAGCCACCACAAAAAAGCCAGAGTTTGGGATCAGAGCATTAGAGCTGAAAGAGGGAGTTTAGAAAACATTTAATCCCGTAAGCCATTCCGCAGATGAGAAATATGGGCTCCCTAAAAGTTCTAAAATTTTCCACAAATCGTAGTCCCTGAAAGGTGTAACTCCCAATATAAGTCTGTACAAGAGACCAAGAAAGCCTGGTCTCCTTCTCATCTTGAGCCCTAGTTCTATTGCGGGTAAGAAGCAGCTCTCTGTTCTCTATTGCAAGTAAGAAGCTGCTCTCTGCTCTCAGCAGAACTCTGGCCACTGCAGCTTTCTTCCTATGCAGGAAAGAGCAGATGGACAGTTGTATTAGCTTGATGTTTTTTGAAACTGAGGTGAACACAGAGATTGAAGTCCCAGGACTTCAATTCCCACTGCCACTTGCCCCTCCCCAACTTACAGGCTGAATTAGTCCCTGCACACCCTCCTACTCACCTGCCCAGAGAGGCATCTGGCCCATGGTGGTTGCTCCTATGTTCCTGGCCAGCTTTCCCCAGGGTGTAAGTGCTCTGAGCCTTTTATGCCCTGAAGTTTCGACAGCCTGTCCTATGGGAAGGAAGCAAGAAGAAGTCCAAGAGATTCCAGGGACTTCCCCTGGAAAATTTGCCTTGTGAAACTTCTGGGCAGTGAAGGTCAAATTTGAGCAATGCCCACTCTTACCTTCCATAAAAGAGCTGCTGTGGAGACAGGCATGGGAGGGCCCTTTTCATTTAGTCCCACCTTCAAGGAACTCAGACCTCAAGAAGGGAAAGAGGTGACACTTTGGCTCTGCCTCCTGGCATCAGAATCTGGCCCTGGGTCCCCTATCCAGGCCCTGTCTCCTTCTTGCCTGCACCTCTCTCTTGCTCACATCTCTTCTGGCCTGCTTGTTCTTGGTCATCTGATCAGACAGCTCTTCCATCTCAGTCAGTTCAATCAGCAGCTGCCCCTCACCAGGTATCTCTAAATGACTCCTTCTCTGCAGCCCTTCCTGCTTCTCCTCCAAGCTGACTCATGGGTTCTATTTCTTTTCACACCCTCACATTGTGTTGTGATGTGTTGGCATGTGTGTGTGTCTGTGTCCCCGGCTGCACCATGCAGTTCTCAGTATAAGAACTATGTGGAAAATTAAAAAACAAAAATCTCAACAAATGTTTACAAGGGTCTTGCATGAACTGTTAGAATGGAATTGTGCTCCAAACTTGAAGGCTTGGCTTCTCAGGGACTTGCACATCTTGCGTGCTTCCCCTGCCTACTTCCCGAGTCTTCCTTTATGTAACTGGCTCCTCTGTAGCCTTCTCTGTCCCTCTGTTCTCTCACCACACGTTACCCCCACCAGCTTTCTCCCAGGCCATGAGGTTTCAGGGTGCCGATTTCCACATACCAGGTATGAACCACATGAGAAAGAAAAACAGCCTGGACCCATCTCAAATCCTGCCCAAGGAAGGACAGTACAGTGAGACACCAACAGAGACAATCTGCTGTCTGGAGGGGCTGACAGAGAGCAGTGGCTGGAAGAAAGTGCCCTGCAGCTGATGACTTCCCTTGTGCACTGGGGAGAGGGTGATTGTGGAGGACCCACAAATTCTGCTAGGAGGGAAAAAGGGAAGCTTAAAACATCATCAGGTCCTGGAAGCAAGAACCCTTCTCAGGTCTATATCAGGTAGGTGACAAATACCTATTCCTTTTGCCACTCCTCTCTCTCCTCTTGGTTTGACCAAAGCTGGTTCAGAAATCATAATATTAATAGCAAGATGGAAAATGAGGAGTGGAAATATAAGGCAAGGAAAGAGAAAAGAAAGACAGCTACAAGGTGCACCCACAGTGGCATGGCTGGAAGGGAATCAAATTTAACATTCAGTCAAGCTGGGAGTTTTGAGAAATAACTGAGACTGGCTGCAAACTGAGCCTGGATTTGCAACCTACAGAGTCTGGCAAACTCATTTCTTGTTACCTACAAGTCAGCAGAAAACTCCAGGGACAGGACAGAAACAGCCAATTGAACTTCAGACATAACGGGATAGTGGAGCAAAAAGTAAAAATTGATGATTACACACTTAAAGTCCTGTTCATTCAGTGTGCCTGCCACTTGCTTACCCTTTAAGAAGTGAGTGTTGTGCTGTGAAGAAAGAGGAGCATAATTTATTCATCGTCTATACTTTTTCCCACCTATGCTGTAGATATCCTTCTAAATCAGAATCTATCTCCCTCACCCTTTGTATTGTCTTCATTGTATTCCATTATTTACTTAACCACCTCATTTTGATAAACGTTTACATTAATTTCAGACCCTTTTCTTTGTTACTTAAAATAGGAAAATGGGGCCAGGCATAGTGGCTCACACCTGTACTCCCAGCACTCTTAAGAGGCGGAGGGGAGGCGGATTACTTGAGCTCAGGAGCTTCAGGCCCGCCTGAGCAAGAGCGAGACCCCATCTTTACTAAAAATAGAAAAAGAAAAAACTAGCCTGGTATTGTGGTGGGCGCCAGTAGTCCCAGCTACTTGGGAGGCTAAGGCAAGAGAATCATTTGAGCCTGAGTTTGAGGTTGCTGTGAGCTGTGATGCCATGGCACTCTACCCAGGAGGACACAGAGAGACTGTCTCAAAAAAAAAAAAAAAAAATTAAAAAATTGCCTGTGGCTCAAAGGAGTAGGGCGCCAGCCCCATATGCCAAAGGTGGTAGATTCAAACCCAGCCCCGACCAAAAACTGCAAAAAAAATTAAAATAAAATAAAATAAAACGCCAAAATGAACATGCTTGAAATATCTATTCTTTTTACATGTATCAATTCATCCATAAGAGAAATCCCTAGCAGAATTGATGGGCCCAAAGGTAGTGCTAAATTCTGAGAGCTACTGGAAAACTTCCTACCAAAGAAGTTATATATCATTCAATTTTGTTATCTTTGCCAAGCTGAGAGGTAAGAAATGTTACCTCTGGCGGTGCCTGTGGCTCAGTGAGTAGGGCACTGGCCCCTTATACCAAGGGTGGCAGGTTCAAACCCAGCCCCGGCTGAACTGCAACAAAAAAATAGCCGGGCCTTGTGGCAGGAGCCTGTAGTCCCAGCTACTCTGGAGGTTGAGGCAAGGGAGTTGCCTAAGACCAAGAGCTGGAGGTTGCTGTGAGCTGTGACACCACAGCACTCTACCAAGAGCGACAAAGTGAAACTCTGTCTCTAAAAAAAAAAAAAAAAGAAATGTTACCTCATTGTTTTTATTATTTATATTTTTTGTTTTAAGCCTCGTCAAATGTAGTAGTGAACCTTATTGTTTTTCATTTCCATTATTTTAAAGGAGAGTGATTGTTTATGAGTCATTTGTGTTTCTTTGTCAGAGTTTTTGCCTGTATTTATTCTTCATTCAATTTGGGGGACAATTTTTCTTTTTTAAATAAATTAAATATTTATTAGTATTAGTAAATTATTATATAGTAAATATATATTACACACTTATATGCACTTATATAATATATATTATATAAATTAGACCTTTGTCAAACATGATGCAGATATATTTTCCAGGTTGGTCTTTTATCTTTTGGTTTTATTCATTACTTTTTCCCATAGTGTTTTTAGTTTATATGTAGTTAATAATCAGTCTTTTTCTTCATGACTTTTGGCTTTTGGTATCTTGCTTAAGCAAACACCTGGAATATTTGCTTAATCCAAGATTTTTAAACATTTTTTTAAAGATTTTAAAACAACTTTTATTTTCTTCTAATGCTTTGTGATTTATTTTTTACATTTTAATCTTTGACCTATATGGAATCTTTTAAAAACTGCATGTCTGACAGAATGCTATGTAAATGTTGTGGAGAGCTGGAATTTTGTTTCTGTTTCTTGGATAAGGTGATAACAGAATACAGTGTGGGGTAATACTGAGCTTCTTATGCATACAAATGTATTTGTTTTCCTTGCAAAGTCAAATGAGATTTAGGAAAGCACTTTGGGTTTGTTATTCATTTAGGAGAAATCTGATGTTGAGATTCAAGAGTTTTATGGAAAATCAGCAAGTTAGTTTTGGTAGGATAGGTCACTGGAGCAGTTTTGTACTAGTTGTCAGAATTAGGAGCCCTCGGATAAGCCAAAATTTGAATTCACTGAGATAATCAGATTTGTGAGTTAAAACTTGGTAAAAGCCAGGGGCTTAGTAGAACGTGCAGAATGATGTTTCAACAGTTTCAGCAGGAAAAAAAACACTCAAACCTTTTCAATTGCTTATATAATTACAGAAACTATACCAGATAATGAGATACTATGAAAAATTTTCTAGTACTTATGAAAAATTTCCTGTCATAGAACAACAAATGCTATTGGTATCTCCATACTTCCCAGGATAAAGTCCAGCAAAATGTCATAATTGGCAACAACTCTTAGCAACGAATTTGATCAGGGTCCTTGACTTGTAGTCCGACAAAAATGGAAATGACTTCAAGGATTATCCTTCCCAGGAACTTTTATGCTGAACTTCATGAAGTCTGGGGTTCCCTGTATCCCCATGAAGGGCACCTTGAGGGAAGAGATGGCTCCAAGCACCCGCGCCAGCTTCAGTCAGAGCATTTTCACCTTTGTTTGTACTTCTTAGACTTCTCTAAATTTTTATGGGAAAGTGTTCTGAAATGTTAATGAAAAATTTGAAAATCACTTATCAATTTTAATTGCCTTATTTTTGAGAGGGGAAAAACTGAGACACAGAAATGTTTATTATTTTTGTTTGTTTTTAATTTCAGATTAATGTGAGGGTACAAACAACTAGGTTGCAATGTTTGCATTTGTTTGGTAGACTCCCTCTTGTAGTTGTGTCCCACACCCCAAAATTGTGCCATATGCCCTTACATTGTCCCCATTAAGTGGGGGCACACCCATCTTCCTCCCTCCTCCCCTTCTTCCCACCTTGTTCCTTCTCCACCCAACTCAAATTAAATCGAGTTTTTCTCTTATATGAGCATGTATTAAGTTGTCTACTGGTTTCATATTAGTATTAAGTACATTGGATATTTGCTTTTTCATTCTTGTGGTACTTTACTAAGAAGAATGAGTTTCAACTCCATCCAGGTTAATACAAAAGATGTAAAGTCTCCATCTTTTTTTATGGGAAGGGAACATTTTTACACTGCTGGTGGGACTGTAAACTAAGACAGTCTCTTTGGGAAGAAGTATGGAGAATCTTCAAAGAACTCAAATTAGACCTTCTATTTGATTCTGCAATCCCATTACTAGTCATCTGCCCAGAAGGAAAAAAAATCATTTTATCATAAGGACATTTGCACTAGATTGTGTATTGCAGCTCAATTTACAATAGCCAAGATGTTGAAACAACTTAAATGCCCATCAACTCAGGAATGGATTAACAAACTGTGGTATATGTATAGTATAGAATGCTATTTAGAAATGTTTCATTACAGGTCTAATATCCCCCATCCAGTCAGAACCAGAATGTAAAACTAAACCCTTATCCTTGTGACTTCAGTTTAGTTCCTTCTGTTACATTGAACTGAGGTGTTTCCATTTTATGGTAGGTGTTTCCTATTGTGCTGAAGAAGGTAACTGTAGTATTTCACACGTGTCCCTTTGAATTGGATACTTGCTTGCATTTCCATGAAAATGTCTATCTCAGTATTTTAATCAGATGATGAGGCACTGAGAGTACTTTAAAGGAAGTCATTAATTATTTATCTCCTTTTCCCTGACATTATACTTTATTATGTTGAGGGATGAAGAAATATAGCCTTTTCCTCATTTTAATTCCAGAAAATGATAAACTCGTCCTAAGGACTAAAAGAGGAAATTTAGTCAATCAGATTTTGGCTTTCATTGGCAAGGTCTTTACAAATGTTTGCAGATTTCTTCTTAAATTAGTCTCTTTCCAGGTCAAGGTTTGGATTCTCTCCTAAGCAAGGTCTTCCTTTGCTTCATTGCCTATTTCAACTCAAAACCTTACTTTGAGACACTGTTTACAAGAGTCATGCTCTTTCCCAGTAACGAGAGGCATTAATATCTTCTAAACTCAAAGCCCCACTGTAAAAGAGGAAGAGAATATGGGTGGAGAGCTCAGAGCCCAGGGAGGAAGTACAGCTTTCCATTGTTCAGCATTCAAGTCCAACGAACATCTTTGGAAAATTCATACCTGGTAATGAACAACTAGGAGCTGATGCTAGGGAGGCAAATACGATAGGGAAGGGAATATATTCTGAGTAGAGCTTATATACCTTTAAAATGTATAAAAGAAAATCGATTCAAAAAATATTAATTGGGTGTTTATGTGAGTCACTCTACAAGTACAATTTATATAGTAAACCAAACTCTGTGAACCAAGTATAATTTGATTCTATCTTTCTGGTGACTTAATGTTATGTGCTTGTTTCCCTCACTAAAAACACAAGTCATTAGAAAAATGGAATCAAATTACATTTGATTTATGTTTGGTTTACTGTATAATTATTATGTCTTTAGTGGGGAAACAAAAGTACAAATAAATTTTTCCTTTTTTTCTCCCCAAATTGGAAATTTAAAAAATTTAAATGTAGCAAATTTTTACTGGAGTAAGACCCTAGAGAATATTAAAATATATAAAGAAACCAGCTAACAATTTGGTGTGTATTAGTATCCTAACTCTCCCCTCTCTCTATCCTCAAACACACACACATACACACACCCTGTTTTTCTCTCTCTCTCACACTCTGAACAATTTCTGGCAAATTATCCTTTTGCATTACCAAAATAGATATATTAATTTATATGCCCTTTTTAATAGATGCATCCTCATTGATGGATATTTCAGTTGTTTCCAAATTTCACAATCACAAGTATTACTCCAATGAGCTGACTTTCTATAAAAGAACACACATTTACTATTTTTACACTACTCTTTAAAATATGCTTCAGTTCATCCTCCTTCTATGTATGGAGTAAGCCTATTACCCTCACGCTAATAAATAATGGATATTATAAGTCTTTTATATTAAAAATTATGTCTACTTCTTTTAACCATTAGGCCACAAAGTGTACTTTTTAAATTTCTGTTAAAATCGAAGTCTGAGCAACAATTTTTCATTTATTTTTTGGATAACACAATTTTTTCTTCTCTCAGCTGCCTGTCTGTGTTTATTGGATTATCTCTTTTTGTATTGCTTTTTAGGACTTATCTGTAGTACATAAATTAATCCTTTATTACAGTCCTGTGAACAGAAAAAAATAGGCAGCCTTGCTTTTTGTTTTTTTGTAATTAATATAATTATATAGTAGTATTTTTTAAATTTATTCACATTATTATGAGGGTACCATATTTAGGTTACATTGTTCTCACTTCTAGGGCAAAGTTCCATTTGTAGAAGAGCCCCTCACCCAGGGGGCGTGTCATAATACACCCTCACAACGTGCACATTCGGTGAGATCCTGCCTCATGCCCTCCCTCCCTCTGCCATACGTCCCCCACCCCCAACCTCCTGCTTCTCTCTACCCCTGAACCGGACTATAATAATGTTTTATTGTTTTATGTTTAGAAACATGCAATTGTTTATATATTGATTTCATACTAGTATGGAGTACATTGGATGTTTATCTTTCCATTCTTGTGATACTTTATTAAGAAGAATGTATTTCAACTCCATTCAGGTAAATCTAAAAGATGTAAAGTCTCCATCTTTTTAATGGCTGCATAATATTCCATGGTATACGTAAACCACAGTTTGTTGTTGGGTTGATGGGCACTTAGATTGCGTCCACAACTTGGCTATTATGAATTGAACTGGAATAACAGCCTTGCTTTTTGGTTTGATACCAGAATGTGAAAATGGATTTCCAGATTTCTGGGAAATTTTTTAATGGACATAAAAGTAAGTTACCTGGTAATTTTCAAGTGGAGTGCATGGAGCTTCAACCTGACATTCAATGTAAAGAAAAATTTGATCATGTTTCTTTACTGGACTTTTATAGGTCTTCTCTTCCCAAAGATAAATATTGTTTGCTTCACAGTCAAGCCTTATTCATGTCATTGCTTTTGGCAGCGCCTACATTTGCAAGCAACTATTTTCAAGAATGAAGCACATTAAGAGTAAAATTAGAATATTCTAATATTCTAATGAACACCTTGGAACTCACTGGAAATTGTAACTACTTCCATTAAACCAGATATTGATGCATTAGTTTCTCAAATACAATGTCACATATCCCACTAGTTTTATGTTGCTCACTTTTCTTCTACTTTAATAAAAATGTAAAATGTACATTTTATTACTTAGAAATGTACATTTTATGTATTAGTGATTGAAACTTGGGACCTGCTTGACAATTTTAAAAGACTCTCTGAATAGGCTGCTGCATAACTATGATTATTATTGGAGGACTTTTCGGCTTATCTGTGGTGGCAGATATCATGATAAGTATGCACAGACTTGTTTTGTTTTGTTTTGTTTTGCTCATCAGCTTTCGTTAATGTTTGTTTATTTAATGTGTAGCCCAAGATAACTCTTTTTCTAATGTGACCCAGAGAAACCAAAAGGTGGGACACCCCTGATTTATGCCTTCGGCATCTAGCCCAGGGAAGAGGGCACAGATGTGAGATATGTAAGATGTAGGCTGAAGGAGCAGAGAGTTAAACACATGCCACAAAGGTACAGACAGCCTAGAGGGCAGCAGTGAAGGGAAAGACCACGCTGCCCTAGTAGGAACCGGGCTGGCTTCCTCCGCAAAGCAAGTTTCAAGACAGGGTTAGAAAGACGGCCTAGGGCCAGTGGTTCTCAGCCTTCCTAATGCCGGGACCCTTTAATACAGTTCCTCATGTTGTGGTGACCCCAACCATTTATTATTTTCCTTGCTACTTCATAACTGTAATTTTGCTCTGTTAGAGTCGTAATGTAAATATCTGATAAGCAGGATGGTCTTAGGTGACCCCTGTAAAAGGGTCGTTCGACCCCCAAAGGGGCAACCCAAAGGTTGAGAACCGCTGGCGGGCATTGCCAGGAGGAGACAGAAACAAACTGGAACCGAACTTCAGTGAAGTCCCAGAGTGGGAACCTGTAGCCCGGTAGCAGACATGGAGAACAAGTTAATGAGAGTTTAGGGGTGTTGTGGGAACTGAAATTGGCCAGATGGGCGGGAGTGTGAGGATATCCATTGCTTGGCATATAAGGCCAGATTTAAATGCCAGCCTCGAGGAACCTTGATGTGCAATGACCTGAAAAGGCAAGATCTAGCTCTCTTTCAAACCCCAGGAAGGACCTTAACCCCCAAAGGTGGGATAAATATACTTACTGAAAGTTAAGTCAGAAGTATGCTTTAGGTATTTGCTTGAGGAGAAATTCAGAGTCCATTTATGCCCCAGGGAGGAAATAACAATGAAGAATGGATTTTATTAGTCAATGAGGAAAAGGTGATACCGTCACCGTCCAGGTACAATCCGCGTTTCTTCTGACGCACCGGCAGCCTGAACGCCGGTCTCCGCAGCAGGAGGAGTGGGGGCGTAGCGCCCTCTGGTGGTAATTGTCAGGAGCCTCAACACCTGGTTGGCGCTGAGCTGGTGTCCTGAGAAGGGACTGCCTCCCCCAGCTCCTCGGTTTCTTCTTGGTCTGTGGGGTAATCTCAGAAACGCTGGGAGGATGGGTAGAGAGAAAGGAATGATAACATGACCTTGCTCACTGTGGAAATAAGTATGGACCGAAAAAGAGGAATCAGAAAGAGAACACCAGAGAAGATCAAAGATCAAATTTTTCAAAAAGAGTAGAAATGTTCTGTTTTAAATGTGGCAAAGTGGATTTTTCTTGTTTGTCCTGACATGCTTGCATTCCTGA
The DNA here is from genome assembly GCA_963574655.1 of Perodicticus potto. Taxonomy (NCBI): domain Eukaryota; kingdom Metazoa; phylum Chordata; class Mammalia; order Primates; family Lorisidae; genus Perodicticus; species Perodicticus potto. The sequence goes on along the minus strand of CAUYRH010113950.1, from coordinate 6,628 downwards.
GGCTTGGCACCACCTTGCCTTGCTTGGTGGGGCTGAGTTCAAGCCTATACTTGGAGTAACAGGAACTTTTGCTAATGTGCTCAAGGCTGGAGGAGAGCCAGTTCTTTGAGCCCACCTCAGTGCGAGCCATGTGGGATGCTTACTCCCATCCTTAAGGCGGGACACTGGACCAGGGTTTAAAAAAGGCCAAGTATCTGTGGGTGGGGGTAGGTTCAGAGAGAGGCGTTTTCTCCCTGGTAGGAGCAGTGGGCCTGTGGGGCACCCAGAGAGCCCCAGTAGAAGGACCTTGGCCCAGAGAAGAATGATGGAGGAAGAAAACACATTGCAGGAGGCACCCCAACATCCTCCTTCTCTGAGGACGCCTTGTGCTTGAGAAGTCGCTGTCAAACCTGAACTGAAAAACTCTCCTACGGCTTGAACTTTCAGTGTGCAGTCTGGGTTGCTACAAAGTTGTTTAATAAAAGGCCATAACCTTTATCTCTTCCACTGAGGGGAACACAAAGTCATGACTGTTTCTTGCTCCCTACCACATCTTCCCGGCCTGTGCTTCAAACAAAATAAGACTTCAGTAAGTCACTGTTCAATGAAGAAGTGTAAGAATAAATGAATGAGTTTTTCATCTGTGCATCTCCAGCTGGCCTCTGAGTAGTACAGTAGGTCCATCTGTGTTAGCCCAGTGTTGATAAATGAATGAGTGACTGCTTGGGAACCTAGATTAAGTGGTTGCTTGTGTGGCTGTGAACTAAAAGATGTTGCATAAATGTCAGGTTGAACCCCTGGTGGAAACTTTGTTCCAATGCAGGATGTGGGCTGAGAGACTCTCCTCTTCCTATTTTTGAGGGTGGGGGTTGGGGACTGAAAGTGTCTCTGATTTGCTAGTGGGGCCTGAGAAGGGGCTGCCAGATCTGCAGATTTGAGAGCGTAGAGAGGAAGGCAGAAAAAGAGGATGTAAGCAGCAGCCAGCAATAAGAACAAATCCACCCACAGGGATTCGTGCTGTAGAACACAGATCAGAACTCTGGAGGGCATCTGAAATCATCGCTCATCATCAGCCTGCCAGCCTGCTCCAACTCTTCACAAGACTGAGAGGCCAGGGTCTTTATAAAAAGCAAACAACAAGCATATCCCCCCAATAGGTTTGTGTGAGGGGATTAAACAGAATAATGTGCAAGAAGTATTTAATATAGTATCTGGCTCAGAGCATATACTCAATAAATATCACCTAAAATTATTTCCCAGACATTACATACAGAACGTATTTCTGTACATTCATTTCAATTTTCTGTCATATTGATATGGAAGGGAAGTGTCAGGGTGGCTCTTCTGTGGAGTCTCCCTTGTCTAACCTTTCCCTGACTGCAGGGATTCTGGACTGGCCTGAAGCTGCCAAAGCCCAGCTGTCATTTCCTATGTAAGAGGTTGGGTTCTCCAAAAGCAGCTGTGCAACTGGGATGTGGGCACAAGTTGTTGTCAGGAATTGTTGCTTGTGAAGGGAAAGGAGGCAACAGGAATGGGCAGAGGGAGAAGCTGAGTTTTGATGCAGTCCTGATGGGGCTTCAGCCAACTTGGCCGGAAGCTCAAGAACAAGTGATATCCATCAGAGTTATCTCCCTCCAGACTAGAAGACCTGGGCCTTTATACTCCCACCTCATCAGTCACCAGCTAAGGGCTACCTTGGTAAAGGCAGGACCCTGGATAAATTGATACCTGCATCTGAGCAGACAGGGAAATGTCAGGCAGCAGGAGGTTGTCTGCTAACTCCAACCTTGTCAGTTCCTACAACAAGTTAACTCAAATTAATTTTTGAAGAATTTTATTTTCTTAAGTGTTGCTGTTCACAGCATGCTTCAGATATGGCCTTACAGTGCACGTGGCATGTTGGTAAGGGGACCTTTGGGCAAATTTGAAGCAGATGGCAAGGTAACAACAACCAGAAAGCTTGTCCTCCTGGTTCAGGAGGGAGCAAGTAGATCTCATCTTTCTAAATGTTCTGATACACTTAGTCCTGAAAGACCCTTTCTAGATAGGTGGAATGAAGGGATAAAGAGGACTTGCTGGGAACCTGGCTAAAGGAGTCAGCATCCCAAATGCCAGAAGGCAGAAACTGAAGAAGAGAAGGCAACGGAGGGGGAGGGAGTGCTCAGAGCAGCTGAGCTGGGGAAAGGAGGGAATAGCTTGGGTGGGGAAGGACAGCCCTGGGCTGCAAAGCACCTGGGATCTACTCATAATAACAGCTTTGTCTTGAGCACATGATTTGCCCCCACTGAGTTTCACTTCCTCCATCACATGCCAGTGTATTCTAACTCGTCTTCATATTCTACTTACTATCTCGCAAGCTGAAGTGCTTCACACGTTTTTTAAGTGTTGTGGCCACCTCTAGTCATGACTGAGTAACTCTCACACTATAAGCTAGAAAACTACATAAGACATATGAAACAACTGCTGTTGCCAGACATTAGGCAACATGCAGGTCTGGATGGTGAAAACAAACGAGGTGAACCCTGCTGCTGTCATACAGGCATCCGGTAGGTCATTCTAAGGATGTTGGCGTCCAACATGGCCACCGTTGGAGGGTTTTCATGAGAGAAGTGATACTGTTTAATTTATATCTTAATGGAATCATTATTGCTGCCATGTTGAGCATTGACTGAAGGGAGGAAAGAGTAGACATAGGTGGCCCAGTTAAAAGAACACTGCAATGTTATAAGCAAGACATGGTGGTGGCTTAGTCTGGGTTAATGGCAGCAGGCGTAGTGAGAAATGGTTGCAAACTGAGACATACTTAGGTCGTAGTGCAGACAGGATTTGCTCATGCATTGAATTTGAAATCAAGAGTGATGCCAAGGCCAGGCACAGTGGCTGGCTCATGCCTGTAATCCTACCACTCTGGAGGTTGAAGCAGGAGGATTGCTTGAGGCCTGGAGTTTGAGACAAACCTGAGTAAGAGCAAAACTTGCTCTCTACAAAAATAGAAAAATTAGCCAACTGTGGTGGCACACACCTATAGTTCCAGCTACTTGGAAGGCAGAAAGATCACATGAGCCCAGGAGCTGGAGGTTGCAGTGAGCTATGAAGACACCACTGCGTTGTAGCTGGGGTTAAGAGCAAGACCTTGTGACAATTAAAGCAAACGAAAAAAAAAGTGATGCCAAGATGAATATACTAAGCCTTTAACCATATTTTGAGAGCAAGAACTATGTATCAGTTAGGACTTCATTTATGTATAATAAGAAACCCAGCTATTATGGCATAAACAAATGGAAGCTTGCCTATTTCATGTAATTGGTTAGACCAAGGCTAGTCAGCTACTCAAGTTGCCACCAGGATCCCAGGCTCTTGCTATCTTTCTGTTAAACCACACTTTAACAAATTGTTTCTTTATTCCTTTTCCTGTGCTTCATAGTCCCAAAATTGCTGCTGTACTTCCTGGCATAATGCCAGTATTCCCGAAAAGGGAAAAAAAAATGGCAGAGGGACAAAAGGGGCCCTACCAGTTGAGTTTGTCCCTTTCACCCAGAAAAACAACAACTTTCCTGGAAGCTAAATCCAGTAAACTTCCCCTCACAGCTCACTGGGTCATGTGACCAAATTTGGGAGAATGATGTTATTAAGTTTGTTGTAGGCAAATTACAATTCATCCCTTTTGGCTGGGGCAGGGATATCTCCTCTTTAAAGTCAAAGACTTTCAACTGGTAACTGACAAATAGGCATTCTATCAGCAGTGAACAAGGGGCATGTGGTGAGAAGAATGTTGGGTTGGTGATAAACAATTTCTATTGTTGATTGCATTTTGCAATTTTTTTATAAAATCCCTCCCCTATATATTTGGCAGGCGTGTACAATAAACATGTTTTTTTTTTTTGTTTTTTTTTTTTTGAGACACAGCCTCAAGCTGTCACCCTGGATAGAGTGCAGCCTCCCTGGGGCCTGTGGTCCCAGCTACTTGGGAGGCAGAGGCAGGAGACTCGCTTGAGCCCAGGAGTTGGAGGTTGCTGTGAGCTGTGATGCCACGGCACTCTATCCAGGGTTACAGCTTGAAGCTCTGTCTCAAAAAAATAAAAAAATAAAAAAGTAAAATGGCCTGTGATGAGAACAGTACCCAGAAGACCGTTGAAGTCCATGTAGAATTTTTTTTGAGACAGAGTCTCAAGCTGTGGCCCTGGGTAGAGTGCTGTGGCATCACAGCTCACAGCAACCTCAAACTCTTAAGCTATTCTCTTGCCTCAGCCTCTCAAGTAGCTGGGACTACAAGCACCCACCACATCACCTGGCTATTTTTTTGTTGTAGTTGTCATGTTGTTTAGCAGGCCTGGTCTGGGTTTGAACCTGCCAGCCTCGGTGTATATGTCTGGTGCCCTACTGACTGAGCTATGGGTACTGCCATGAGGAATTCTTTTTCCTTTTTATGGCTAGCAAAACATTTTAATTATGAAAATTTTGGTCCTAGAATATAGTCTTGAAAGCAAAAAATAAAACAAGGAAAAGTAAATTGTTCTGAAAAATAAGGTAAGCAGAAATTTAAGTCTTGATTGGCAGTGCAAGAAGAAAGATACAGGGATTCTGAGAACTAGGAAGGAAGGGAGAAAATTAAATGTATGGCAGAGAAAGTCATTTAACCCTCATGACAGTGAGCATTATAGCCTCTCCCATTCTAAGGAAGGAGTCAAACAGCAGAGCCAGGTTTAAAATGCAAGAACTGGCCAGGCGTGGTGGCTCATGCCTGTAATCCTGGCACTCTGGGAGGCCCAAGCTGGTGGATTGTCTGAGCTTAAGAGTTCAAGACCAGCCTGAGCAAGAGTAGACCTCATCTCTAAAAATAGCAAGGTGATGTAGTAGCTGCCTGTAATCTCAGGTACTTGGGAGGCTGAAACAAACGAATGGCTTGAACCTGAGTTTGAGGTTGCTGTGAGCAACCATGGCACTCCACCAAGGGTGACAAAGTGAGACTCTATCTAAAAAAAATAATAATAAAATAAAATTCAGGAATTCCTGACTCAAAGCCTAGTGCTTTTCTGCCTAAAGCCTCACCCAAAGAGCATAGAGCTTAGGTCTGACCTGCAGGCAGTTGCTTGGTCATTCATAAACCCTCCCATCGTCCATCTCTGTCTACGAAAAGAAAAACTTGGTGGTGAGGGTCCACTTCTGCTGTGAACTATTCTATCAGGTGCTCTGGCAGGAAGTCCCACAACAACCTTGGGGAACAGGCAGTTTCCTCTGGTTAGTGCTGTGGGTGATGGTTCCACCTCCTCCCCCAGAACAAGCTGATAAACAATCTTTGCTCCACCTCCTGTCCTGGCCTCCCGAAACCAGACCTTGGTTGCTAAGCCAACTGAGAACTTCAGTTTCCTGATAAGAAGGGGTCTGGCATCTGAGCCTATAGAATAAGCACAAATTTGCATTTGGTTTCCTTTGTAGGGGGCTGGTGGGGGGGGGCAGAGAGAGAGAGGGAGAGAAAGGAGCAAAACAAAGCTGTTTTTAATCATACAGCTCCATTCACCCTGGGAACTTGATGCTCATGGTTTCTCACATATCTACAACTTGACTGCTGCCTAGACCTCACACCCCTTAGACTTTCCATTAGAAGCAGATTACTACTATATTCCCCTTCCTCTTCCTCTCAATTGCAAGGGCACTAGAGAGCTCTGCTATATATACCATTGGAATATATGGCAATAATATTAGCTCAAATATTTCATTATTTAAAGCAGTCTTACATCTAAAATCTCCCTTTGTGTTTGGAAGAACCCTGAAAGTTATGTTTGTTGTGAAAACACCCTGGAGGGCTGAGATGGTATTTCCTTGGACTTAAGTTCAGGTTTGTGTGGTTCAAGTCCCTGCGTTCAGTAACATGACACTCAAGAAATGACAGCTGAGCAGCTTGAAGGCCTTTAGCCAACAGACAAGTGGAGAAATGACTGAGTGGGCTATGGGTATTTGGCTCTTATACAGGCATCTTCTGGAGCTGAGCTAGCCCTCATTCCCTAATCAGTATGCAATTTCTTGGAATTTCTTGCAAGCTCTCTGAGGGTGCCAAGTTTGAGTGGCTCTATTCCATAGAGTTGAGTTTTGGACAGGTGCTCATTTGGTACAGAAAGTAAATAGACATGTGGGCACCCATACACTCACTCACACACTGTATGCCTCCATCTCTTTAATTAAGACATGAGACATAAATTGAAACGATATTCTTTTTTTTTTTTTTTTTTTTTTTGAGATAGAGTCTCATTTTCTCGCTCTTGGTAGTGTCATGGCATCACAGCTCACAGCAACCTCCAGCTCTTGGGCTTAGGCAATTCTCTTGCCTTAGCCTCCGGAGTAGCTGGGACTAAGGCATCTGCCACAACTCCCAGCTATTTTTTTTTCTTTTTAAATCATAGCTGTGTACATTAATGCAATCATGGGGTACAATGTGCTGGTTTTATATACAACTTGAAATATTTTCATCAAACTGGTTAACATAGCCTTCATGGCATTTTCTTAGTTATTGTGTTAAGACATTTATAGTCTACATTTAGTAAGTTTCACCTGTACCCTTCTAAGATGCACCGTAGGTGTGGTCCCACTAATTACCCTCCCTCCACTCATTCTCCCCCCTCCCCTCTCCTCCTTTGCCCCTTTCCCCATGTTC
>CAUYRH010113949.1:0-16896 GCA_963574655.1 Perodicticus potto | reverse complement strand
AGAGTGCTGTGGCATCACAGCTCACAGCAACCTCCAACTCCTGGGCTCAAGCGAGTCTCTTGCCTCTGCCTCCCAAGTAGCTGGGACTACAGGCGCCCGCCACAACGCCCGGCTATTTTTCAGTTGCAGCTGTCATTGTTGTTTGGCGGGCCCGGGCTAGATTCGAACCTGCCAGCTCAGGTGTATGTGGCTGGCGCCTTAGCCGCTTGAGCCACAGGTGCTGAGCCAACCATACCATTTTTAGGATATCATTCCTTTAGCTTCAAAATACTTAGGCCATACATTGTTTAATTTTACAACAAAAATATGTTTGCTTGCCCTTTGTGGAATGGTTCTCTATAGAAATAAATAAATAATATTTTTGACAAATAAAATCTAAAATAAGTATCCACATTTATATGTTGTCTGATAAGTCTCATTTTTAAGTGATTACTGGTATTACTAAATTAATAATTTGGGGACAACTTCACTCACTTTCTCTCAGCTTAAAGGCAAAGGAAAATTATCATTTCGGGAATTATTTCGAACCCATGCAAATTTGTTTTCAAGCCAAGGAAGCATCCGAGAAGAAACAGAATGAAATTCAATATTCAAGAAAGCATGTCAGGGTTACACAGAGAAAGAAATAACTCTTCAGAGCTAGAAGGTTTAGATTCAAAGATTATATATTAATTTGAAATGTGTCCATGAGTATAAAAAAAGGACAGAATGTCCTGGCATAGTCCACTTATAAATCTTATAAATCAGGCATAACTGGTTAGTTCACCTACTTATTAGCTGGAGATTTGAAACTAGAATCTAGGCTTTGTCATTTTCAGTTTATTCATTAATTGATTCATCTAAAAATATTTACTGACATCTGCTGTGCTCGATATGGATGAAATAAAGGTGAGTAATGCAGACATGGTCCCTGCCCTGTGGAGTTTACCGTTTATTATAGGAGATGATAATTCATTCGATAATGAGGGATAAGGACATAGAAAGTCTGTATAGGCCTATATGGAAGGCAGCTGCTTAGTCTGGGGGAGCAGGGCAGCTTCTCAGAGGGAGTGATATTTAATCTGATATTGCAGACATATTCATTCTGAGACCTATGATTTTGCATCTAGCTATAATCATTTAATTGACAGAAATTTTTCCATGAGGTCAAAGACTAAAACCCTTTGACATTAAGTCACAAGAATTCAAGCAGCAGCAAAGATATGATATTCCAAATAAATCCACGGGGCTCCTCAAGTTCATTCTCCCCATATCCCAAACACGGCTTGGTAAAGACAAATCGCACAAATGTGTGTTGCTTCCTCTAGCCCAGAAGGACTTGTAAGGGGAGAGTTTCCTTCTGAGGACGGGATACACCCACGTGTCCAACCCTGATCCAACCTCACAGGAGAGAGCTCTGGCATCTCCAGGAGGGATTTCTCAGCACAGGATGATGCCAAAAGACACGGCAAGATCGTACTTGGTGAGAAGAGCAGCGGGTACGTACTCGGAAACACTGGATGTGAAAATAGAGATTGAGCGTCTCGATGATCATCGCAGCTCCCTTCCCCAGAGGAAGCCCGCAGGAGGAACACAGCTTCTTCCCGCTTATGGACCTAGTTCAAAAACATATGCAATAATAAACATTTCAGTTTAGAAAACTTGGTCAGACACGCAAACATGCCACCTCATGCAAAAATGAAAACATGGATTAAAAGATGCTTATCTCATGAATGAAAGGAGAATTACTCAACTGATGATGAACAGGGAAGTAAGCATGAGCTGTGACTTGCAAATAATGACCGAACTAAGAACAGTCGGCTTCTACTATGGAATGGAATCTGGGGGTGTGTGTGTAAGCTTTCTATTGCAAGAAGTTGGTGTGATAGTCTGTTCAAACTCCTTGGAATGATTCAATATATGTATTATATGCTTTCTTAACTTCTAAAAGATAATTCCAAAATTTTCCATAATTGGTCCATTGGCCTACTAGGGTGTTTCTTTTTATTTTTTAAGAAAAACGGGCCAGGTGTGGTGGCTCACAGCTATAATCCCATCATTCTGGGAGGCTGAGGAAGGTGTGGAGGTCAAGACCACCCTGAGCAGGAGTGAGACCCCATCTCTACTAAAAATAGAAAAATTAGCCGGGCATTGTGGCAGGCACCTGTAGTCCCAGCTACTCGGGAGACTGAGGCAAGAGGATCGTCTGAACCCAAGGCTTTGAGGTTGCTGTGAGCGGTGACAAGATGGCACTCTACCTAGGGTCACAGAGGGAGTCTCTGTCTTTAAAAAAAAGAAAGAAAGAAATCATTTTTACTTAAAAATAGAGTCCCCTGTGTTACAGCAGAACAGGTACCGGGCAGAGGGCCCCCTAATCTCTGCTGTGTCACCACATCTGTGATCTGATGTAATGAACTCACTTTGAACATGAGGGGTTTGGACTAGACGTCTCTATGACTTCGTGGGCACTTGCCGTCTCTCTAAGTTGTAAGCTCCTGGAGGGCCAGGCTGTGTCTACCTCATCTCTGTACCCGGGCAGCCCCCAAACCGTCAGAGCCACCAAACCAGCAGACTGGGTCAGAAGTCTGTCCCTGAAGGCAGCTTTCACACCACCGAGGCCACATTGCAATGATGTGTGCTGCCTGAGAAGCTCTTGGACTTCACAAGAAATTTAAAAACATACAGTATCATTAGAAAGCAAACAGGGTACAGAGGGACAGAAGAAACAAAGGAATACCTTTGAAAAGCGGAAGAGTTGCCCCATCAAACCCTATTTATTAGGATTTCCCTCTGATCCGGCAGTTAAATGCAATTTCTACATCAGAGAAAACAGCTGAGTGCTCAGTCAGTCAGTTGCCTCTCGGCTGAATGGAAATTCAGGCAGCTTTTAGGAATATCAAGGGGCTCGATTAATGTTCAGAAGCGATCGTTAGGCAGCCGGAGTAGGTTAAAAGAGAGGGATGAAGTTTCGTTTCTCAGCCTCCGCCTGGTTCTCTGGAATAGCCATCGGCGGCTCCTGCCTAGCAGGGCTGAGCCAGCGTGGAGGCAAAGGCGCCGGCTTCGGAGCCCAGCAATTGTCTGGTGCATTTTATTATTAGATTGCAGGTTCCACACAATGTAATTAAAGCCCTATGGCCACAGCCGCGCAGCGTCTCATGCTTGACTTTTTGTCTTGCGGGCTGATAAATCGGCAGGCAGATGGGGAATGTTCTCTTTCCTCCTGCCTCTGTGCGTGTGTGTATATGTGTGTGTGTGTGTGTGTGTGTGTGTGTGTGTGTGTGCTGGGAGAGATGTGGATTAAAAAATCCCTCAAAATGATCTGGCAAAGATTAATGCAAAATGATGCTTGGTGAACTCCAAATCTGAGCAGCCTGGGGAAGGCTTGCTGACCTCTTGTACCTGTTTGGTGACTGGCCAGGAGGGGTCGGGGAACACGGGGACAAGGGCCCAGCCTGGAAGTTCCCTCTGGGGCTTCTCCTGTAACATGGCAAAGGGGCCAGAAATTATAACAAGAGAAGAGAAGCCCAACTCCTGAAGAAATGACATTTTAGACCAGATAAAAACTTTCCTTGACAACCAAACCAAAGACCATGGGGTCTCCTACTAATAGTTTTTTTAAAGAACAAAAGTCATAATAATTAGCAAGAATTATATTTGCATTGGCTGCATACAACCAAAACTGGCTTGTTGAGCAGAAGACACAAAATGTTTTTCTAATTTTTAGAGCCCAGGAATAAAGGGCAGACTTAAAGAAGGGATTTTCAGTGGGGTGGTCTCCACCCTTATCAACAAATTCATTACGGGTACGTATGAGGAAGGGTGGCATTCAAAGTATGTCACACCTGCTATGTCACGGGGCACTGATCATTCAGAACGGTCCCCAGCCAGAAGCCAGCAGAATGGCTGTATGTGAGCCCTGCCTGGAAGTAAGCGGTCAGGTCTTGGCTCTTGCTTTTAAAAGTTAATTTCATTTGTAAAGAAAGGGGTAGGACAAAGAAAAGAGCAAGGGAAATAAAAATAGCAAGACAGACATGAACAGAGCGTAAGGCCATCTGCCTTCTGTGTCCAGCATAACTCCCTGAGCCGCTGCCCACTGAAACCTCCCTCCTCAGGCAGAGGCCTCGCCTCCAAAATACCCCATTTTTATGTAATCCCTTAAGGTATAAGCACCAGTGCTTAACACAGTCGAAAATCACAGTAATCAATAACAGTAACGATTACTTCTACACGATTTTATCTTCTACTGATTCTGAATGTCACGCAGACATTCATTTCGTATAGAAACCAAACAGGAGAGATTTGAGGGAAAAGGGGGAAGTGGTTCAAACACTGCACCGAGGAAAAGGAAAATGCAACAAGGAAAATAAGGCAAAAAATGAACACTTGTCTTTTATAACACAAGTTAAAATCTTCATGATCTCTTTCTTACCATTAGCCAGGCATGAAACCCTGCTGTTAGGGTTACAGTTAGGTACTATTATCATTCCCATTTACAGATGAGAAAAGGCAGGCAGAGAAAAGATTAAGTAATTTGTTCAAAATCCTATGTAGGTAAGTGGTGGAGTCAAAATTTGGATGCCTGTGGTCTGGCTCTAGGCAGAATGATTGGTTACAATATAATGCATGTTACTGTGATTACAGGAACCTCTGGCTCAACTGCGATCTTAAGTAAAACTGTGGGTTCATTTTGAATTCCTCAATCACTTAACCAATCAAATACTTTGGGTAAGCTATTTAACCTCCTCAAGCCTCAATTTCCTCACTGTAAAATGGGAAGAACAACTGGTGAAGTTATTGAGAGGGTTCAGCAAGTCAAGGCAAGTACTTATTTTTTTCTGAGACAGAGTCTCAAGCTGTCGCTCTCGGTAGAGTGCCGTGGAAACACAGCTCACAGCAACCTCTAACTCTTGGGCTTAAGCCATTCTCTTGCCTCAGCCTCCCAAGTAGCTGGGACTACAGGCACCTGCCACAACACCTGGCCATTTTTTTGTTTCAGTTGTCATTGTTTAGCTGGCCCGGTTCGGGTTCAAACCCACCAGCCCCAGTGCTTGTGGCCAGCGTCATAACCACTATTGTACGGGCACCAAGCCCCGGGCTATTTTTCTGTTGCAGGTGTCACTGTTGTTTTGGCAGGCCCGGGCCGGGTTCGAACCCACCAGCCTCGGTGCATATGGCTGGCGCCCTACCCACTGAGCTACGGGTGCTTCTAAGTCAAGGTATTTAAAGAAGAAGAGAGGAATACATGTAAATTGTTTACAATAGTGCCTATTACACTGAAACGGTTAAAAATAAGAGAAACAAATATTGTGAAAAAAAAACAAAACTTTTCTTACCAAATTACAATGAAACCTAGTGTAGCTGCCTTGATTGGAGAGTATAATAAAATAAACATTTTTTCTTGGAAAGGACACTGACTACACTCCAAGACAATTTAACTCACTTAAGTAAATTACTAATGCAATAGGCCTGCATATTTTTTCCAATGTTTAGATTTGTGAGTTAAAAACATAATATTGTCTCTTACAAATCAGTACATTCGGAGAGACCATTTATTTGCCAGGAAGATTGTTGCAGACTTCCATAAATATCTGTTAGCTTGTCAATGAGATTAAGCAGAGAGAAAACACAAAAAAAGCAGCTGACATCTTGCTATCATATGCTTTTTCATTTTTCCCCCTTCTGAGTCAGTAAATTCAAAGGAATAAAAAAGAATCCCACATCCGTCTTATTTGGTTACTCACTTCCGCCTTTCACTAGGGGGCTCCATCTGATGGTTAACGCTTTTGTCTAGCAGGAGGGATTTTGGCTTCATCTCCTCTGCAGTGGGTCCCGCTGGGTTTGATACCTGCTGATTCTGGGATGGATCTGAGCCAGGAAAAGAATAGGAAGTTAGCGCTCAGAAAAGTCACCTTGGTGCCTGGGAAGTCACCTTTCTTTGAAGTGCTAATGTCTGTTGAGGCCTCTGATTCACTAAGCTGTGAATTAGTTCTGGAAACAAAGGAGACTGGGAACCAGAGCCTTTGCCTCACTGACTTCTGATGTAATAGTAACAAAACTTAAAAATACTGACTTCCTATGCTTAAAGAAAGCAAATTTGGGTGGATGCAATTGTAACCTGAAACATAATTTCTAAAACACAGTAAACAGCCCCTGCCTTCTCTGACCCATGGATTCCACCACCCGTGACGTGATTTAAATCCACAGGGCACCCAAATGACATTCAGCTCACAGGAGATCTGTGTATGAGAGCATAAACATGTCCAATGCTGACATGTGACAATCAACCCTGTGTTACTCTATGTATAGACAACGTGCCGAAAAACACAAGGCCAAATTCAATGATTCTACCATTAAAACATGTTTGTTTGCTCAGCCAAATTTGCTTTTATCATGGTCACCCTTTTGTTCTCTTAATTCAGACTTCCTCTTTATAAAACTCAACAATTTGAAGTTTCAATGATCCAGCATGATCCTCAAGACCCCTTGCAGGTAGAATTTGGTCATTTTGGTGAGGAATATATTTGAGTTTAGTTGTGGTGAGCCTGGGGTGTGGGAACGCAGGTGGGAAGGAGGGTGACAAGGCAGTGGTAGCTGATGGGACCTTCCCAATCTCCCAGCACCCATATCTCAACCTGGCTTTATGGATTCTATTCTTCCATAAACATTTGATGGGGTGATTACCTCCAGGGGTACAATTGGAAAAGTTGAAGATGTCTCAAACACACTGCTTATGAAGGTTTCTGTAGACTTATCTTTTTAAAAAGTGCTATTACATAGTATCTGCTCAGGCCTCACTGGATCCCCAGGGGGTTCACACAGTCTGGGCACAGGGTGGCGGGAGTTTATGCCCTATATATTTAGCCAAGGAGTCCAGTCCCCTTGGAGAGAAGCTTGCAGTCAGCAGGGATCATATCTCTCTGGATAATGAGGGGGTTCTTATAACAACTTAAACATTGAAGTTGGTCTTCTCCATTCTTACCCTGAGCTAGCTGTGGGTTCAACCCACAGTGTGAGGCCCTAGCCTCTGAATTCAGCTGATGCTCCTGATGAACTCTTGTTGACACAGGGTTCTCAGAATGAGCCAAAGCCCCTGAAGTTAGGCTGTTAAAATAAAGAAATGTATTTCAGAACAGAGATAAAAGCAACCGGATTGAATTCACTAGCTCTATCCCTTGGTTCATGGAAGTACCAATTAAATATGAAGAAAGAGATGGGATTGCTTATTTTTCTTATTTTAAACTAGATTTGAAATGGACTTAAAATGATAACATATTACACATTTTTGTTGCCCATCAATTTAATAAGTACAACAAACTATCATTTCTGATGACCTCCGTGTCCACAAAGCCCTTCACTCTAATAATTTCAAGGGATGCCAGAGCTACCTAGAATCCTCCAGACTTTCACAAGAGAGGATGGTAATTCTCTGGCCTTTTGGTGGCTTCTATATGCAAGGCGAGATTCTGGTGGCAACAGGGACACAGTCTGGAGAACCAGCGAAAGTTCATGTAGCATGCTTATCAGCATCATTCAAATCTGCCTGACAACCGGTTTTCATTTCATAAAACTGAAAAGTCCCTTTAAACAGTTTTAACTGGAAACAGATGTGCTTCTTCAAGGAGTCTGTAGTCTCTGGACACAGGCGCTGAGTGAGCTCCTGCAGCCCACAATTCACCTGGTCTTCTTGCTGATAAGCACAGGAGGATGTCAGAGCAAAACCTCAGGAGGAGAGCTCAGCTCCCAGTCAACCTTTCAAATTAGTTGGTCTTGGAAAATGACACTTAGATAGCTGTTCCTGTGTTCGGGTCCCTCTGGGGGTGCTGCGTGTGTGGGCACCTGCATGCGCTGTTGCCAATACCTCTCTGCTCTCTGGAGCCCCAGAGGCAAACATCTGTCTCGTGAAGAACATGCTGACGGTGGGGAACTGCCAGCCTCCTGGGCTTCCTGCAAGTCCCTGCTAGGTTAGGCGTGGGGTGGCATCAATGATCAACTATATCCCACAGCCATAAGCACAGTCTGCTCCATCTGAGTTGGCTTTGAGTGTTCCAGGGGTCTAGCTGTCCTTTTCTAATCTCCCATGGGACATACGGAGCCCATGGGTGGAGAGATAATCCACACCCAACTGATCAGTTTGTTATGTTCTATATCATCACTAAACTATGAGTGGCTTCTCAGAGCTTAGAGGATACAAAGGGCCAAGTTCACTGGGACCCCAGGGCCTCGTTTCAACGTCTTATCCCTCCAGTCACATTCATCATTTCAAGTGAGTAACATTTGGGGTGGGGGCTTTGAATTGACAGCACACTCTTTTGTGATGATCAATCTCATCATCTCCCCTTTTATGAAAAAAGTTTCGCGTATTTAAAAATAAGGCTATTTATATTCAAGAGCATAAGGACACTGACTTCAGAGCTATTACAACATGTCCAAGCAATATGTAATGTATTACTGGAACGATCATTTCAAAGCTGAATGCAATTTGCATTAGCAATGGGTACCCTTCCCGGGAGTGAAGGCGCAGAGCTCAGCTCTGTACATTTTCATGGGCAGCCTGGAACAAGCTCATACCTGCCCTTCCCCTCCAGTGAATCACTGTCCCTCGTCATAAGCAATAAGTCACTGTCATCCTCCTGGAATGGTTTCTTCTGTCTTCTCTCTTGTTTTTCATCTTGACAGTTTTCCAAGTCCATCTTATTCTAAGGTGAAAATAAAGATAATCTTAAATATAAATTTTAAACACATTGTATAACACAAATCTCTGGCCATAGGGTATTTAAAGTATTTTTCAATCACTTTGCCTGCTATTTAAAGAATAGTCCAAATTAACTGAATGGCAATTGACTTATTTGGAGTAAATGTATAATCTGGCCCCATCTCAAAAGTTGCTATAGAGAGGAATTGGTTAGACTCTCCTCCCATTTAAAAATAAAACAAAGTCACAGAACCACTAATTTCAGGACAAAGTGTTTCCTAGAATCACAGGGTTATGTTATTTCATATCGATTACAGACCACCTGGGTCTTCCCAGGACTTCTGTCCAGCAACTCCAACCTTATCTGGGGGATGTGGAAGGAGACCAGCCTTTCAGATGCTCTTCAGCCCTCAAGTTGGGGGTTAGAAGCAACTTTCCCAGAGGCTGCTAGAGAACATACTTCTGGCATTGCTGCTGCCACCAAACAATGCAAAGGACTGAATGGAATAGCACAGAGGAATAAATGTCTATGGAATAAATAAATAATCTGGGAGCCGAGCAGTGAGAAGGACATTCCAGCATACATCTGGCTTCACTAATTGAGACTGTACCAGCCAGGTGTGGAGAGACTTTGGCTGATAGCCTGTTGGGCGAGATCCGGCCAGGGTCATGACTTTACTGATCCTCAGGAGGTGACAGTAAGATGAGGGGCAATGGCCATACGGTAGCTGACATGGTTCTAGGGAAACAGTGGTCTTAGATATAAACTATTGAGTCTGATGAGAAAACTTGGCCTTGTGACTTTGTATTTCTCTTCAAGTTTCTTTATTTTAAAAATTGCTTTTGGCTGGGTGCGGTGGCTCAAGCCTATAATCCTAGTACTTTGGGAGGCCGAGGCGGGTGAATTGCCTGAGCTCATGTGTTCGAGACCAGCCTGAGCAAGAGTGATACACCATCTCTAAAAACAGCCGGGCATTGTGGTTGGCACCTGTAGCCCCAGGTACTTGGGAGACTGAAGCAAGAGAATCACTTGAGCCCATGAGTTAGAGGCTGCTGTGAGCTGTGACGCCAGTGCACTCTACCGAGGGCAACAAAATGAGACTCTGTCTCAGGAAATAAATAAATGAAACAGCTGCATTGTATTTTTGAAAAAAAATTGCTTTTAATTAATGGTCTCACCGTTGCCCCACTGCTATCAGTCACAGAGGAGGATGTGCACAGCTGGTCTGCAGAACTTGAAGAAACGGTAAACGGAACCACAGTGTCTTCAATTATTTTTCGTTCCTAAGTGGAAGGACAAGGATCAACAAGAGGGGGAAAAAATGAAAACTCACATTTGTCAAGAGTTTAGGGGGAAAAAGATCAGAATATTTGCAAACAAGCAGGGCATAAAAAATAAGTCTTTATTTTTCAAAAGCATGCAAATCCTGTAATAATCTCCATGGGCAATAATTTAGAAATTAGCATTTAATTTAGAAAAACAAAGTCTTTGCAAATTAATCAGCTAGTATGATGCAAGAAGGCTAATTACAAATGCCATAAGGGGTCTGATTATGCACAAAAATTATTGTTGAAGAGGAAACTCACAACAACATGAATCGTGAACAAATTTTAGCTCATATACATAAAATGTAGCCCCGTTTAAATCCTCTCATGTGTTCTGGCTTGTTCATTTAAAACAACAAAATGAACCAACACTAATTTCTCTTCCCCTCCAAATCTCTTTAGTACTCGGTAGTAAAGGCAGCAGTAAGGGTACATTCACTCAGCCTCAGTATCAAAATTACCCTCAGAAAATTAATTTGCTATTACCAAACAACTAACAGACACACAGATAGATGAATTGATCCCTTTATGTTATCCTTCTAAGCTAAATCACGAATTTGATTCACTGATTAGAGAACAGATGTAATTGAATCACCTCCCTTGACCGTGACTCACCTCGCCCTTACTACAAACCATTTGTTGGGGTGTGGGGGGGATTGTGGTCTTTATTTGACCACATATGATGAGTGTTTGAAAGGGGTTGATGGGACTCTTCTATGAGTAAAAAGTCGGACATAGACACAGGGCTGGGACAAGCTCCCATTCCTTCTGGGAATCTCCTACCTCCTCATAGTATCTGCGTTCTTCCTCTTCTACTTCCTTCTGGGCCTTTTCCCATTCTTCTTTCAGCTTGTCCTGCTCCTTCTGGTATCTCTCCTGTTACGAAATTTCCATAGATTGCTCTGAACTGATCCTTACACGCAGCATCGGGGATTTCCCCCCCCCCCCACACCACCATGCACAATATACAAAGGTCAAACTATTAAGTCTGCAAGCTCATCCTAGAAAAGAGTGTCATTGCTGAATATCACTGTGGCCACCTTCAAAGTCTGAGCGGTCCCCAGTCCACCCTTCAAAACACTTTTTCTAAGATGAGTTCACAAATTTAATCATCAGACCTCCTATATTGCAAGATTATCTTCTTGTAACACTCTGAATCTGATCAATGCGGACTTTTTTTGGTACTTTTTTTGGTTTTGTTTTTAGGAACATAAACATCCAGGGGAGATTAGTACTTTTTGGTACTTATGTTTTGTAGAATTGTTTTTTAGATGTATGAGTAGAAATTTGCATATGGAACGAGGAAAGATAGAATTGATGGAATATCCTCTAAAATCTCTTGGGTTTTGCCCCTGGGAGGCTAAACCAATAGTTTCCTTTCAACTAGGCCCTTTGGAGATAAGTTTTTCTATTCCACTAATTAGAAATATGGCATTGCCAGGAGAGTTTAATAAAAAGATGTAAAAGTAGGTAGATAGACAATGCAGAAAGGTCCAAAGTAGATGAAATGATACTTAGCTGAGCAGCTGGATTTTTCTTTGCCTGTAGCTATTCTACCAAAATGGAGTCTTCCTAGCTTTATGTAACTTCCAAATTAAGAGCAGCTTTTCAATAGCTGATTAGAGTGCTTCAATTTCAGAACTACCATTCTTGTTTTCAGAACCAATGCAACATTAGTCACTACCTCTGGGGGGGGTGGGTGGGTGGTAATAAAATACTGTGAATAAAAATAGTGTTTAAAACATGACTGGACTCCCCGACAGCTGGCTAGAATATATAAATAAATGGAGATGAAAATTAATGTTGAAAATGAGAGCTGACACCTTGATGCCTTGAGAATGGCATCCCAACAAGACAGAGACAGCAGAACCCTTGCGATACGCCAGACAGCTGCAGACATGTCGGGTTGATTACCATCAGTCCTCTCACTGGGGCTGCAACAACTCTGCGCTTCCGTCTTCAAATGGGAAGCACTGAGATTTCTTCCTGCATAACCTGCTATGTTGTTATCCTAGCAGCAAAAGGACTTCATTGGAATTGCCTGGAGCCTTATTTCTTACTCTCTGGCAAACTCATTGTTGGCCAACCCAAGGCAGGCTCTTTAGCTCCAGCTAAAGATTTCTTACGAAAACTGGATATTGTCAAGTTTTAGAGAAGGACTTCAGGGGCTTTTCAGAAGAGAGGAAGCAGGCCCTAACACTGTACCAAAGCTGAAAAGCAAGCGAAGCTGCTCAGGCTTATCGATTCGAGGAGTTCATAACACACGACACCTTCATCAGGAGGGTGAACTGATAATGCAGGAGTGAAAGGTGCGGTGGGTCCACAAGACACAGGCGCAGGCACACGCACATGCACACACAGGCGTGCACACACACACACGCACACAGTGCACACACACGCACACAGTGCACACACGCACACACAGTGCACACACATACACACATGCACACAGGCACACACATACACACACACACATGCACACACGCACACATGCACACAGTGCACACACACGCAGGTACACAGTGCACACACATGCAAGCAGTGAACACACAGGCGTGCACACACATGCACACAGTGCACACAGACACACACGCACATACAGGCGTGCACACACATGCATACAGTGCACACACACATACGCACATACAGGCGTGCACACACATGCACACAGTGCACACACACACACACATGCGCACACACAGGCACACACACGCACACAGTGCACACACAGGCACACACATACACACACGCACACACACAGGCACACACATACACACACGCACACACACAGGCACACACATACACACATGCACACACAGGCGCACACATACACACAGTGCACACACAGGCACACACATACACACACGCACACACAGTGCACACACAGGCACACACGCACACACAGGCACATACACACATGCACACACAGGCACACACAGGCACACACATACACACACGCACACACATACACACATGCACACACAGGCACACACATACACACATGCACACACAGGCACACACATACACACAGTGCACACACACACAGGCACACCCATACACACAGTGCACACACATACACACACGCACACACATACACACACGCACACACAGTGCACACACAGGCACACACGCACACACAGGCACACACACAGGCACACACGCACACACAGGCACACACAGGCACACACATACACGCACACACAGTGCACACACAGGCACACACATACACACAGGCACACACAGGCACACACATACACACAGTGCACACACACATACACACATGCACACACAGGCACACACATACACACAGTGCACACACACAGGCACACACATACACACACGCACACACATGCGCACATAGGCACACACATACACACAGTGCACACACAGGCACACACACATGCGCACATATGCACACACAGTGCACACACAGGCACACACATGCACACAGGTGCACACACAGGCACACACATACACATATGCACACACAGGCACACACAGGCGTGCCCACAATGCACACACATACACAAGCACTCATAGGTACGCTCACACACATACGCACACATGCTCACACACACACTCATGCCCTTACTCCTCCCCCTCGCCGTGGCCCACACCACGACACCACACCAGGAAACCACGGGGTGAGGCAGAAGCAACACATAGGCCTGGTGCCTGCGTCTGTCACCCCGGCCGGCCCTCGGGGTGTAATAGAGAAAGCCACACGCTGGGAGCACAGTGTCCGCTTTGCCCCGTGGGATCTCTGACTCTTTGCTGTTCACCATTGAGCTGGGGGATGGGCACCTAATTTCCCAGAGAATTTCCCGATGGTCAGGGCTGCTAGGAGGTCTCCCAGCAGGACTAATGTGGCAACAGCCCCAGGACTTTGATCCATCAGGTTCCCACTTTGGTATTAAAATCTTAACCCTTTGAAATTTTCAAAAGTGCCAACTGGCAGAGATAAAGCCACATTATAATCTACAGCTACTATCCACCCCCCAATCCACCCCTGGGAATTAAGCCAGAAAGATTCAAACAAAGACAACAGCAAAACAAGAAAAAGTAAAATAAGCTTGCATTAAGCATTGTTTGCTACCCAGCAGCACAGAGTTCCCAGAATTAATGAGATTCAACATACTTTCCCTTATGACTTTTTGGTAAAATCACTATTACTGGGAAAGGAAAGAGCACGAGTTTGAATGTCTTGTAGCCTGGGATTTGGATCTGGGCTCAACTTCTGGAAACTTGGGCAATTATTAACTTCTGTGAGTTAACTAAGGCTTCTTCCACTGTAAATGGGGGTTAATTAGACATACTTTGAAGTATCCTCTGAGGATTAAATAAGATAAAATACATCAAGCGCTAATCACAGTTCCTGGGACATCCCAAATACTCGCCATGGGTTAGTTTGTTAGGTTATCAGAAGCCCTGGTAATTCATAGACTGGCATGAAGCAAGTAAAGTGTGATCAATTCACTACCAGAATTTTTCTAGAATTGATACTTAGCCTCTTTTTACTAATAAATGAAGCATAAATTTCTACTTAAGGAATTAAATTGAGGCCAATTTTATTTCCCATTTATACTACCAAATAGCCCTTTGATAATTCATTTCCTCTGCTGCTCGGACTGGAAAGTGGCCGCTAAGGAGGTGATAAACGGATGAACTGGCCTTTAACCAATACTTGGAGTTTTTCTTTTCAATCTGTTCATACGGATGTTTTTCCCCACGTCCATCACTGCAGCCTTTGGCAGGAAGAATGAGGTATAAGGCTCTCTGTGGGAGGGACACGGAATGGACTGAGTTGGACTGGCCAGCTTCTCAGAAGAATCGGATCCCATGACGTTCTGTGCTCAAAGTCTATCTAATATGATAAAAATTAAGAAGAGCATCATCTAAAAGCAAAAAAAAGAGAAAAGCAGAGCAGCAAACCCAGTCCCACCTGGAGCAAACGTTCCTGCTCCCGTTGCCACTTTTCCTGTCTCCGGCGTTCCTCTTCTGGATCCCACGCCCAGAACTTAAACTGCTTAGAAAAATAAAACCAAGATCAGAATTGAGCCGTGTCGTCAAGCACAGGCCAGGGGGCTGGCACCTGGATTAACAAGCAGAAGCAGGAACCTTCTAGCGTCCTCTTTGGCGGCAGAAAACATTTTTAAACCGTAGTCTCTCTTTGATTTACTTCCAAAATGCTGGTATGATTCTAGGAACCTTTTGAAGCTAATGAAAACAGGAGGTAATTAGCCACTGGCATAGGAAGGCTTTGCTCTGTTTCTCTTAGATGTTTTTCTTAAATGCATTCACACTTCTGAGCATGAGATGTTCATTCTGCATTTTGAGCTGAAGTCCAAGTAAATGGTCTCAGGTATCTCCGCAGAAATGCCTTTTGTAAGAAGTAGCATTTGCCACTCTACAAAATTGACCTTTTTTACTGCCACTGCTTTCCCACACTGGCTTCCCCACACTGGGTTATTTAGCCCACCAGGCCCAGGCAAGGGGATCCGCTGCTCTGGGACCCACATAACACAAACCTGGAACACTGGACCGGGGAGCACAGGGGCAAACCCCTGGAAAAGCAGCACGAGAGGGGCGGCTGTGTTTAAAGTCGGCTTGGCTGCCCCAGTCACCCAAAGTAGGTGCCTGGGCAGACCAAGGTCCCCAGTAATGCAGCCCTCACTTCCTTTTGTTATGATGGGGTAACTTTATTTTATTCATTTACTTATTGTTTTGAGACGGAGTCTCACTTTTGTAGCTCTCAGTCGAGTGTTGCGGGCTCCAGTGATTCTCTTGCTTCAGCCTTCAGAAGTAGCTGGGACTACAGAAGCCCGCCACTACGCACAGCTATTTTTAGACATGGGGGTCTCACTTTTGCTGAGGCTGATCTCGAACTCCCGAGCTCAAGCACTCCATCCGCCTCAGCCTCCCATAGTGCTAGGAGTACGGGCGTGAGCCATTGCATCTGGTCCCAGGGATAGGGTAGTTTTAGGAGACATTTAGAACAGCCTAAAAGTTAGAGCAGAAATAAGAGTGGGAGGCAGGGAAGGGGAGGAGGGAGAGTCTGTGTGACCTGGCTGCCTGGGAGGCTGGTGGCTTCAGCCTTGTCCGAGGTTTCAGTAGGTCCAGTTACTGCCCAAGATACCTGGGCCAGCCCCCTCCACCCTGCCTGAGCCCCAGCAGGTCCATACTAACACTCAGGCATGGTGGGCTGGCCTAGGGAGGACTCTGCAGGCAGAGAACGCAGGCCAGGCCACGGTGATGCTTAGTATATAATTTTAAAAATACTTACAACTTTCATTTATTTGTGGGTCTCATTTTGTGTTTTTGCCGTGGCTCCTGCAAATGGTTGGGACGGCCATGACGCTCACAGAAGGGGCAAAGTAAAATGCGCAAGTGAGCTGGGGAAATACACTTCCTGTTTGTCCCTCGTGGGATTTACCTTGTGTGTGTGCATGCTCCAGGGCGGAACTGTCCAGCCCTTCTTATCTCGCGGCACACATGAGCCTATAGTTAGACTTCCTCGGCTCACTTGAACCCATAGTTAGACCTCCTCGGCTCACTTGAACCCATAGTTAGACTTCCTCGGCTCACTTGAACCTATAGTTAGACCTCCTCGGCTCACTTGAACCCAGAGTTAGACTTCCTCGGCACACTTGAACCTACAGTTAGACCTCCTCGGCTCACTTGAACCTACAGTTAGACCTCCTCGGCTCAGTTGAACCTACAGTTAGACCTCCTTGGCTCAATTGAACCTATAGTTAGACCTCGGCACACTTGAACCTACAGTTAGACCTCCTCGGCACACTTGAACCTACAGTCAGACCTCCTCGGCTCAATTGAACCCATAGTTAGACTTCCTCGGCTCACTTGAACCTATAGTTAGACCTCCTCGGCACACTTGAACC
>CAUYRH010113946.1:0-15722 GCA_963574655.1 Perodicticus potto | reverse complement strand
GAGACTGAGCCTCAAGCTGTCGCCCTGGTAGAGTGTAGTGGCATCACAGCTCACATCAACCCTAAGTGATTCTCTTGCCTCAGCCTCCCAAGTAGCTGGGACTACAGGCACCTGCCACAATGCCTGGCTATTTTTTGGTTGTAGTTGTCATTGTTGTTTGGCAGGCCAGGGCTGGATTTGAACCTGCCAGCTCTGGTATATGTGGTTGGCGTCATTAGCTGCTTGAGCTACAGGCGCCGAGCCTAAATAGGTTTTTATTAACCTGAAATAATGTGGTTTACTCTCCAACCTAATTCTTGTATAGCATCACATGACAGAAAGAAGACCTTATCTTAGCCCAGGGGTTCCTTTCTACTAACTCCAGGTCTTCAGACAAAGCTTAGCTCTTTCAACCAACTGCCAGCTAAAGAATCCCTAAAATCCACCAATGACTTGTAGGCCCCCTCTTGAAGATGTTCTGCCTTTTGGGGCCACAAACCAATATATACCTGTAATGTATTGACTTATGATTTTACCTGATAATTCCTGTCTCCATGAATGTATGAAACCAAACCATCACCAGGCCACCTGGGGCACATTGTCTCAAGATCTCTAGAGATCATGTCCTCCAGGCTACAGTTGCATGTGTCTGGATCAAAATAAAACTCTGTAAATTGTTTTACAAAGTTGGGAGATTTTCATTTGTTTGGTTTTTTTTCCATTAACATAGTGTGGTGTTGGCTCGGCGACTGTAGCTCAAGCAGCTAAGGCACCAGCCACATACACCAAAGCTAGAGATTTCCAATCCAGCCCAGGCCTGCCAAATAACAATGACAACTACATCCAAAAAATAGCCAAGCGTTGTGGCAGGCACCTGTAGTCCCAACTACTGGGAGGCTAAGGCAAGAGAATGGCTTGAGGCCAGGAGTTGGAGGTTGCTGTGAGCTGTGATGTCAGCTCTACCCAGAGTGACAGCTTGAGGCTCTGTCTCAAAAAAAAAAATAGTATGTTGTTGAAATTAAACTTCATGCCCTGGGATTTTTCTATTGATACTTTTAAACTTTTGGAACTAAAAAACCCTTTTCAACAGCTTAATTTCTTTTTTCTTTCATAACTATTGCCTCAGCTGTGGGTTTCAAAAATGTATTCTTGAAACACAAAAGCTCAGCAATGATTGCGTCTTTTTGCATTCCTGCTTTAATAACTAATCCTCCCAGAGGCAACAAATGCCCCCACCTAGAGTCCTGAGAACAAGGAGGTTTTCAGGAGCACGCACACCCTTGCCACAGACAGGAGGGCGAGGAGGAAGGCAGGCCCCATCTTGGGGGCAGTTGAAGGATGGAAAGCTTGCCAAAGAGGAGGAAGGGTGCCAGAAAGGCAAAGGGAAAATGAGCGTAGAAAGAACCCCCGACTAGAGTTTTCAGAGGTTTCAGTTTCAGGCTCATTAGAGGAATCTCTAGATCACTCCGCCTCCACAGGGCCGCCCTGCAGAGGGCATGTCAGGACTTGTAAGGTCTGGACCCTGATGTGTAGCAAGGAAGGTGTCGGCTTAGGTCCAGATGCACGCTAGATCCCAGGGCGCACTATGGGAGAATTTTAAAAACATACGAATTAGTTCAAAATGTATCTGACAACTAAATAGAAAGATTAATATAGAACTGGTTAAAAAAAGATTATTTTCCATCATTCTAGGAAGCAGAATAAGATGCTTTAAAAAACAGAATTAGTGGCATGACTGAAAATGGGTTTATTTATTTATTAGAGCCACAGTCTCACTTTGTTGCCCTCGGTAGAGTGCTGTAGCATCACAGCTCACAGCAACCTCCAGCTCTTGGGCCCGAGTGATTCTCTTGCCTAAGCCTCCGGAGTAGCTGGGACTACAGGCACCCCCCACAATGCCCGGCTATTTTTTTGTTGCAGTTTGGTCAGGGCTGGGTTTGAACCCACCACCCTCCGTATATGGGGCCGGTGCCCTACTCACTGAGCCACAGGTGCCCCCCCAGGTTTAGTAATTTAAATAAAGTACAACTATCCAGTGTGTTACAGAAACTCACCAGAATAAACTGAGGCTTGGCCACATAATCCCTCTTGACTCTAGAAATTTGGGATAAAAGAAACTTCTGCAACCTTTTTTTTTTTTTTTTTGGTAAGCATTTTTCTGTCCAAAGTCAGTTTTTTTGACTTTTTTGGCCTTTTAACTGATAAATAATTTATTATCAATCAGCTCTGGATTGGTTTATAGTTGGTACTTATATTGTTACCCCTTACTGAGTGCTTATTGCATGTACTTTACATATAATAACTCACTTTATTCACAACTCAACTGTGTGAAATGGATATTATGAGTATTCCCCTTTCACAACTGAGGAAGCTGAAGAAAATCTAAGCACTTACTGCCTACCATGTATATGTTTTGTGTATAGCATCTCACAAAATCCTTTAAAAATACCTTTTAGGTTCTGTTCCCCTCCCCCCATTTTATAGATGAGGAAATTAAAACTCACGTGAATTTGTTTTAAGTTGACACAACTTGTTAGGGTGAAAGAGATGTTAAGGTGGTCTTCTTTTCCATATCTGTATAGATATGGAAATGTTAAAAGAGCAAGTTTGATTTCACTTCACTCCCTTTCTCTTACATTCCATTACCTTCAAAACTGGTTTCTCTTGTTTGCCCTCCCATTGTATAACTGTGAATGCGACCTTCATCTGTAAGTCCCCCCACCCCTTACATTTCCTTAGGACATTGTAGATTGTACCTGCTTTGTTAAGGAAAACTTGCTAATTGATCTCGTACTTATCGCATTGTATAAACTAACTACCCTACCCTCGTGATTTCCCCTAACTGCTGTTTTCACTTCTGTAACTATGCTTGCTAGCCCCCTCCGCCCCCTCCCCCACCGCCCTAGGGAAAATTTTGCCTTATAAAAAACAGCGCCTCAGACAACTTGGGGCTGCTCAGAAACCCCATGTTGGGACACTGAGGCAGTCGTCTGCCAGCTCTTCAATAAAAGGACTCCTCTTTAAATTCAACTTGTCTGGTGGAGTGGTCTTTGAGAGACTCCTAGGCATAATAAACTTAAATGATGAAGGAAGCATTTTGTTTTATTTATTTATTTTGTAGAGACAGTCTCATTTATCACCCTCAGTAGAGTGCTGTGGAGTCACAGGAACCTCCAACTCCTGGACTTAGGCAATTCTCTTGCCTCAGCCTCCCCAGTAGCTGGGACTACAGGCGCCCACCAGCCACAACACCCAGCTATTTTTTTTGTTGTTGTTGTTGCACTTTGGCCAGGACCAGGTTTGAACCTGCCACCCTCAGTATGATGTAGGACAAGGCAGCCTTACAACCGCTGCCTTGACCCTGGTGGTGCTGATGCTGTGGCGGATAGAGGAACCAGCTTGCGGAAGGGACGGACACCTGTGCGGAAGACACTGGTGCCTTGCTGTCTTCTTCCTGTGCTCTTCTGGCTAGTCCATTTCATGGATGGTGCCTTGCTGTCTTCTATTCCGCCATCTGACTGGTCAATGTCATGTCAGTTTCCAGGGCCTGGGTCTTCATTGGACAGCTGGCTGTAACTGACGAAGACCCACACCCTAAGAAGTTCCGGCAAAACAACTCCCTGGGACTATATAAACCCCTGAGCAAAACGCTCAGTGGCAGACCTCCGCAGGACTTTGGAGCGAGAACAGGAGAGCTTGTTCCTCTCCAACGCAGACCTCGGCTGGACCTTAGAGAGGGAACAGGAGAACTTGTTCCTCTCCAGGCAGACCTCGGCTGTGGACCTCGCAGGGGGAACAGGAGAACTTGTTCCCCTCCTGGGTCCTCTTTGCCTGGAGGTCTGGTTTTTCTTGTACTTCTAATTTTTCTTGCTTGTAAATAAATCCTGACTTACCACTACTCTTGTGGTCCGACGATTCCTTCTTCAAATCGCCGAGACCAAGAGCCTGAAATTCCGGCATCAAGTATATGAGGCCGGGTTTGAACCTGCCATCCTCGGTAGATGGGGCCGGTGCCCTACCCACTGAGCCACAGGTGCCACCCTGAAGGAAGTATTTTAAATCTACCTAATGCCCTTGTTCATATAATGTTAAAAAGCTAGAAATAGGGGCGGCAGCCCCATACACAGAGGGTGGCAGGTTCGTGCCTAGCCCTGGCCAAACTGCAACAAAGAAATAGCCAGGCATTGTGGCAGGTGCCTGTAGGCCTAGCTACTTGGGAGGCTGAGGCTGGAGAATCGCCTAAGTCCAGGAGTTGGAGGTTGCTGTGAGGTGTAACACCATATCATTCTACCAAGGGTGATAAAGTGAGACTCTGTCTCAAGAAAAAAAGCTGGAAATAGGCTCGGCGCCTGTGGCTCAAGCGGCTACGGTGCCAGCCACATACACCTGAGCTGGAGGGTTCGAATCCAGCCCGGACCTGCCAAACAACAATGACGGCTGCAACCAAAAAATAGCTGGGCATTGTGGCAGATGACTGTAGTGCCAGCTACTTGGCAGGCAGTGGCAGGAGAATCCCTTGACAGGAATTGGAGGTTGCTGTGAGCTGTGATGCCACGCACTCTACCCCGGGTGACAGCTTGAGGCTCTGTCTCAAAAAAAAAAAAAGCTAGAAATAATCCATATATCTAATAAGAGGTAATTAGTTAAATAAATTAATGATACATCCACAAAACAGAATAGTATGCAACTGTTAAAAACAATGCTGAAGATATGCCATATTGAGATGTAAAACAAAATTTTCAGGTAAAATAAGTAACAAAATATGCCCCAAATAATTTCATTTAAAAATATATAAACATGCAAACATATATACTTTCCTAGAAAAGAATATAAAAGAAAATTAAAAATACAGAGACCCTTGTCACTCTATTATTTCAAAATTTACCCCTTCAAAATTATTGAGAATTTCAAAATGGCAACAGCAAAGATTTAAACCTTCTGAGCACAGGGCCCTGGGCAATTGCACTAATCACATACATCTGTGAAGTTGGCCCTGATTAGAAATACTCTTTATGTTCTTTTTTTTTTTTTTTTTTTTTTTTGCGGTTTTTGGCCAGGGCTGGGTTTGAACCCGCCACCTCCGGCATATGGGGCCAGCGCCCTACTCACTGAGCCACAGGCGCCGCCCTCTTTATGTTCTTTTGCTTGTCAGTATTACATTGCTTATAGGTCTTGCTTTGAAAAAAATGATAAACTAAGCAATAAAAGAAAGGGTATCCAATGTGATGTGGGAGTTTTGTAATACATATGTATAAACATAGGCACGTTGGGTTGGCAATTGTACTTCCTTGTTTCTTAGCATGCTCTTGGCCAGACACAACAAAGGAAGGCAAGTGAGAGGCAAGATTTATTGAGGGAAAAAAGAGCAAGATACAGTCGCCAGAGACACCACAAAAGGCTCTAGTTTGGGTCTAAGGTCTTGATTTAGAGTGCTTGGATTGGGCCTTCCTCGGGTTCAACCACTACCATCAAACTGTTTTAATGGACCGCTAATGATGTGATAATTGGCTGGAGGTTACCCTAGGTCACTTTCCAAATCCCATTGTGCCTGCCACCTGGCCCTGGATCTTCCTCCTTTCCCAGGGGTGGCAGTTGCAAGGGTGGGGAAGCACCAAGACAGTGCCTGCCCTTGTCCCTCTTCCCAGGTAGAGCAATTATTCAAGGCAGAGGGCTCACCCATGTCCCTAGAAGAGCCAAGGTCACTCACTATCTACCTAACAGATAAATATATAAATTAAATAGAGTGACAAAGAAAGCTTCAATTTTAGGACATGAAAAAGGTACCTGTCTTTTGTTGCTTATAACAGAATTCTTGAAACTGGGTAATTTATAAAGAAAAGGAATTTATTTCTTACAATTACAGAGGCTGAGAAGTCTAAGGTTGAGAGGCCACATCTGGTGAGGGTCTTTTTGCTGATGGCGACTCTGTGCAGTCTCAAGGCAGTGGAGGGCACCACATTATAAGGGGGCTGAGTTGCTATCTAAGGTCTCTCTGCCTCTTCTTAGAAAGCAACCAGTCCCACTCCTGGGATAACCCTTTAATCCTTAATGAGGGACCTACCTTTTAGTATTGCCACATTGGGGATTAAATTTCAACATCAGTTTCGGAGGGATAGATATTCAAACCATAGTAATGCCTAACCGTAACAGGACTTTTCCAATTAGCCAGAAGTTGTAGAATCTATGCCAGGCCCAACCTGGGGACATAGGCTACTAAATGTTCTCTCATAGGAGAGACACCTAAAAGCCAAGATGTCAGAATATCCATGCTGGACTTGTAATGGGCACACCAACCAACACACCCTCCCTTGTCTATATAAAAAGAGAATGAAGGGACGGTGCCTGTGGATGGAAGGAGTAGGGCGCCAGCCCCATACGCCGGAGATGGCAGGTTCAAACCCAGCCCTGGCCAAAAAAAAAAAAAAAAAGAAAGAAAAGAGAATGAAAAAGAGGAAAGGTGATTTATTTATTTATTTATTTATTTATTTTTAAGCTTTGAAGATTATGGTATTTCTGGTGAGAGGCACTTGAAGAAATGTACGGAAGTTGGAAATGTTTGCAAGATGAAATGACTTGTGTCTACTACCTTAGCTGAATCCTTGCTTAGTTGCAGAATTCACAAGTCCAATCAGGTGATACACCAAGGCACACGCATGGTCAGAGAGCTCATGGGAGGGTATATGGTCTCCTGAAGTGTGAGACATGCAGGAACACGGATACTGTGTCTGCTTCTAGCCTAGAGAAACTTGGGTGGAGGCCTCTCACTCATGCAGGCAGGACCGGAAACAGTGGTGCAGGGACAATAGGAAAGTGATGAGAGGACTCCCCTGCCCGTGCTGCCTCCAACTGGGTGTGATGCTGTCTAGGATCTGCAGCTGAATGTGATACTGTACTTTTACAGTGGCCAGGAGAATGCTAGCCACTATTGCACAGGAGAGTTATACTAGCTTTTCAAAGAATCGTTTACTATGCACAGGAACAGACAATGCACATAAAAGCTATTTGGTAAATTATGTGCACAGAGTGAAGAACCACAGCAGTATTTGTAACACTGGCAAAATACCACTTCAATGGCCAAAAATAGCAGGACGGTGAAATGAATTATATACGTATTAACTTGATGAAATTTAATTCTTCTTCTTTTTTTTTTTTTGTAGAGACATTGTCTCACTTTATCGCCCTCAGTAGCACGCCGTGGCGTCACACAGCTCACAGCAACCTCCAACTCCCGGGCTAAAGCGATTCTCTTGCCTCAGCCTCCTGAGTCGCTGGGACTACAGGTGCCCGCCACAATGCCCAGCTATTTTTTTTTTTTTTTTTTGAGACAGAGCCTCAAGCTGTTGCCCTAAGTAGAGTGCTGTGACATCACAGCTCACAGCAACCTCCAACTCCTGGACTCAAGCGATTCTTCTCCTGCCTCTGCAGAGCCAATTTTTTTTTGCAGTTTTTTGGCTGGGGCTGGGTTTGAACCCACCACCTCCAGGACATGGGGCTAGCACCCTACTTCTTTGAGCCACAGGTGCCGCCCTCCGGCTATTTTTGTTGTTGTTGTAGTTTGGCTGGTGCTGGGTTTGAAGCTCCCACCCTCGGTGTATGGGGCCGGTACCCTACCCACTGAGCCACAGGCGCTGCCCAAAATTTAATTTGTAAAATACTAATTATATAAATTATGCTCCGAAAGGAAATTATAATGTTAAGGAGAGTAGCATGTAAAAATATTTCTAGAGTATGACTGCAGCAATGCGAAAAAGGGGCATAAGCCAAGGCACAGGTAAAACAAGAGCAATTGATGTCTTAGGCTAGTGGGGAAAGTCTTTTTTTTTTTTTGCAATTTTTGGCCGGGGCTGGGTTTGAACCTGCCACCTCTGCCATATGGGGCCAGTGCCCTACTCGTTTGAGCAACAGGTGCCCGGCAAAGTCTTTTTTGTATTTTTTTTTTTTTTTTTTTTTTTGAGACAGGGTCTCACTCTGTTACTCAGCTAGAGTGCAATGATGTCAGCACAGCTCCCAACAACCTCAAACTCCTGGGCTCAAGTGATCCTCCTGCTTCAGCCTCCCAAGTAGCTGGAACATAGGCACGTGTGACCATGCCTGACTAATTTTTCTTACTGTTTTTATAGAAATGGAGTCTTTCTATATTGCTCAGGCTGGTATCAAACTCCTGGGCTCAAGCAATCCTCCCACCTTGGCCTCGATAAGTGCTGGGATTACAGGTGTGAGGCACTACATCTGGACCTTGTATTCATTATTTTCATTGTCATAAAGTTGCTTAAGCAATAAATAAAAAGCCTAGAGAGGTAGAGCAAATGGATAGAAGAAGAAAAGGCAGCTAAAAGGAATTTTGCTGTACAGGGAAGCAGAAAATGGGATAGGCAGTATGTGGAGAGGAGTGTGAGGTCTAGACAAGAGAGGAGGTTTTTTGAAGATAGGAAAAATAGATCCACATGTTTATATTAGTGAAAATGATCTATTAGAAAGGAAGAAAACTGATGCTGGAGAAAACTGAGTTACAGCAGCAAAATCCCTGAGTAAAGGCGACCAAGTGTGACCCAACACTGAAGTGCAGGTGGGCCTGGGGTGGAGCAGGGCCCAGGCCAGGTAGAATGTGAGCAGATGCAGGTGGGTTAGCTCTTTGATGCTGTAAAGTTAAGGAAGTTCTCTTTTGATTAATTCCATATCTTAGTGAAATAAGAAGCAGAGTGAGGGGTCATCTAAGAGCAGGGTTTGTTGGGAGCTTAAGTGATTAAAAGAGTTAATGGACTAAGAGGCAAGATGGTAGAATTTCTTGAGAGAATCAAGAGATAGTAACAAGTCTTACTGCCATATCCCCTGTAAGACAACCTATCTCAAGCTGTTGATGCCTTGAACACAGTCTTTCTTCTTTCCTGATCAGAAATTACTCTTAGTACGTATTTTTTTTTTTTGGCCATGGCCAGATCTGAACCCGCCTCCACCGGTATATTGGGCTGGCGTCCTACTCCTTGAGCCACAGGTACCACCCTCTTAATATTTTTTAATTGCTCTTAATTTTTAAAGAGTTGGTTGATTATCCTCCTTTTTCATCTTGTGAAACAGTGAGAATGAATATACACTGTAGACAGCTATCTTGAATTGTTAGCTTGCCTCTACTCTTTAAGTGATTTATCATTATGCACGATCATCTTTTGGAAACATCACAAAGAACCGATCTTAAGTGCTGCGGCCCCCACCCATCGGAAGCCATGACCCATGATTTATGAGTGTGAATTAAATTACAGATTCTCAGGGGAAGCGACACTCCCAGTAACTGCATAAAACAAAAAGATATCTGCATCATTTTGCTCTGGATGAGTGTCGTATTCTAGTTTTGTTTTTTGGTTGTTCTTTTTTTTTTTTTTTCTTCTTCCCATTTGATGGCTTTAAGTGAAGACAGGGCCACACAAATTGCATGACTAACTCATCTCAAAAGTTAGATACATTTTGCAGCCTTTTGCAGCCTACACAATGATGTCATTAATAGTACTTAGTACCAGTGAGGAGGATATGAGTCCACATTGAGACTTATTCTAAGTGAATCAGTAAAAGGAGGCGAGAAATGAACAAGAAAACCCAAGGGAGGTCAACCACATTAAGAGGGGAAAATAAAATAAGCATTTAAAATAATTGACCCCAAACAGTCAATATGTATTTTCTTTTGTTCCTTTAAAAATATATGTTGTACAGAGAGTGTGATGAGCAGAAAATAACACTAAAAGGTAAGGAAACCTGACTGGGATTTCCTATTGAGTCCCTAAATGTCCAGCTCATAGGGATAACTGCAGTCCACTTCTGTGCAGAGAAGACAATCTTTCCTTTCTAGACTGCAAATTAAAATTCTGTTTGTTTATAGGCTAACATTGTTGCCTGTCACTCTGGTAACTTAAGCCAAAGAGTATTGCGTTGAACATTGGTGTTTTAGGCACTTCTAGATCCAGAACATTGACATGACTATTTCCTAGCATTTACCAGACTTAAGCCTACCACATTACAAAACAAGAAATACAAATATCCAAGAAACTCATGAAAAATGTTCAATTTCTATAGTAATTTAAAAATTCAAATTGAACTGATAATGAATTGCCACTTTTTGCATTGCTGTCAGGTTGCCCAAAGATTGCTCTAAAGACAATGCCTAATGGTGAACAGGATGTGGAGAAAGACTCGGGATACATTTGGGAAGGTTTAAATTGACACAACTTCTTCAGACCTACTCAGTAAAAATGTGCCCAAAAGTCCCAAAACTTTTATTTGTTTAATCAAAAGTATTTCCTGAGTATCTTCTATATCAAAGGCAAGAAATTAAGCTTTATCAATGAATAAGTATCATGTAAATAATTACAAGTACAACAAGTCCTATAAAAGGAACATCAAAGGGACAGAAGAGCAAGGAATTAGCCCTAAAAAATAATCAGAATTATGCAGTAATGAAAAACTTTGGAATTCCCTAAAAGACAGACATTGCATTACATAAACTATGGTATACCCAAGCAATGATATTAAGACAAGAAGAATAAAGTTATAATAAATACTTAATTACACATAGAAATATCCATATTGGTAAATGGAATATAAGTTTATAAAACAGTGTATTTGTTTGACCCAGTTTTGTAAGAATAATATCTATCTCTATCCCCATCTATATATTCATCTATCTGTGAAGGATTGGCCAGCAAAATGGTTGAGTGATAATTTTTGGCTTGAAGATTGATGTTTTATTTTTTGTATTTATCTTCATGAATGTTCTTAAAGGTACAAAAAGATAACAATAGCGAGTATATAATTTGACACAAGGTAACTGATATGTGAGAGAGAGGACGTAAGGGACGCTAAGGGATGTATTAATCAACTATTTTTTAAAATTATCTAAAATCTGTCCTCAAATAGATCAACAGAATGCAATGTTCTTGAAATGTGTACTTTCAATCTTGTGCAGAAATGCCATTACAAAGTTAAGGTCGAATGTGGACACCTGGGCTTTTATTAAGACAATATGAAGATTTTTCTCAATCTTTTGCAAAATTATAATTCATGACATTTGCCTTTATGTTACCTCTCTTTTTCTTTTTCTCTTTCTTTTCTTTTTTTTTTTTTTTTTTGAGACAGAGCCTCAAGCTGTCACCTGGGTAGAATGCTATGGCATCACAGCTCACAGCAACCTCCAGCTCCTGGGCTCAGGAGATTCTCCTGCCTCTGCCTCCCAAGTAGCTGGGACTACAGGCACCCTCCACAATGCCTGGCTATTTTGGGGTTACAGCCGTCATTGTTGTTAGGCGGGCCGGGCTTGAATCGAACCCGCCAGCTCAGATGTATGTGGCTGGCGCTTTAGCTGCTTGAACCACAGGTACCGAGCCTTACTGCTCTTTTTCTAAGGAGCTGCTCAGCAGGCTTATAAGAGAATTGATGTTAGGAAAGAGTTTACTATCTAGTGATATTTTAACAAACAGCACAAATTTTAGAACATACCTTCTTTCCCTTATTGCCTTGCCTTCCAAGAAGATTAGAGCTAAATTTAGTGCTCAATTAAGGTAAATATTTGGTTTCTGGTACAGTTAGTTCTGTACTCTTGAGTGATGTGTGTTGCTCATTAAATTTTTTTAAAATTTCAGAACATTACAGGGCTCCACACATATTGGTTACATAAATTGACCTTTGTCCATTTTAAGTCAAAGTTGTAAGTGTGCCCTTTACCTGCAAGGTGTGTGCATTGTACTCCTTAGTTGTGAATTTACCCATCCCTTACTCCCCTCATCTGCCTACTTGGTTTCCATTGAATTTTGCTTCCATATGTGTACATAGTGTTTAGTTCCAATTTAACATGGATACATATTGGGTGGTGCCTGTGGCTCAAAGGAGTAGGGTGCCGGTCCCAGTACCAGAGGTGGTGGGTTCAAACCTAGGCCGGCCAAAAACTGCAAAAAAAAAGGTATCTGTGGTGTTTGTTTTCTATTCTTGTGATACTTCACTTAGAAGAATAGTCTCTAGTTCATGCAGGTTGTTACAAAAGATAGTAGATTACCACATTTTTATGGCTGAGTGGTACTCATGGTATACAAATAATACATTTTATTAATCCACTCTCACTTCTAATTTTTAAAACTTTTGTTTATGTTTTTTAATAGGCAAGTTGCCTCAAATTATTTTTTCAAAATAGACCTGCAAGGTAGAGAGATCTATGGATATTCTGTAATAAATAAATACAAATCAGAAATTAGTATTCTTTGCATGTGTTTAATACTAAAGCTTTATTTTTTCTTGTTTTTATTTATTTATTTATTTTTGTAGAGACAGAGCAGAGACAGAGTCTCAAGCCGTCGCCCTGGGTAGCTGCCTCAGCTACCTCAGCCTCCCAAGTAGCTGGGACTACAGGCATCCACCACAATGCCTGGCTATTTTTTGGTTGCAGTTGTCATTGTTGTTTAGTAGGCCTGGGCTGGCGCCCTACTCACTGAGCTAGAGGCACCAAGCCTGTTTTGCCTTTTACATGAATAGTAAAATCATTAACTTTAACTTTAGCCTATTTGAATTCCAATGGATTCTGCATTTAATCTTCACTGTAACTTCATTACTCTATTGAGAAACTAGTGGTTGAAACATTAGCTTTTCAAACAGCATATTGTTTGGAGAGTTAAATTAAGGAAATGCACTTTCCTATCATAGAAGGAATATTGTGAAAACATTTGACATTTTCAAGCCTGACTAAATCCCACTCCAACTTTTTAAAAATCACTACTCATTCCTCCTGTGTTACTTGTGAGAAGACCTTAACCTTAAGAACACTAAGTTGAGATGAAATTTTGTATCCTCCGAATGACTAGAGGCTGAGGTGTTTAAATGACCTTTTCCATCCCAGAGGGTGCTTGCTCTTGAGGTCAGACTTGAGGTCATTGGCTGGAGAGTGACAAACAAAGTCATAGTTTTGGCTGGGGGTATAGTAAACTTGGACTACAAACAAAGCTCATGCTTCCTCAGTGATGAAAGGAAAACAATTCAGTCCTCTCCTCTGAACACAAACACTGGCTATGATCAGCCACTTCTGGTGTGTAGGAGTTTGTAATATTCTGAATCTGGGGTGCATTGCTGTTTGACCATATGTGGTCAAATTAAAGTGACTGATGTTTTGGAACATTCCCAGGAAAATTGAAGTATTCCCAAGGAAATATAAAGAATCTGAGAGCTTTAGAGAGGAAAGAACCCTGTGGTGGTCAATTCCCCTGTATCTAGATAAGCTTATAAAGGAAGGTTAGGTTAGTAATGGATATTCTATTTGGAGATCTGAAGGAAAAGTGTTTCCACACATTTTTGCTGCAATGCACTCTCATTCAGCCTTTGAATAAAAGAATCTGATGATATATGGGAATTTGCACAATTACCACAATACATGATTATGATAATCATTGTTGCCCTCTCTTGACAACCATCTATCTTGTCCGTGTCCTCTTAAGATGTGAATGTTCCAGATGTAATCTGTGGAGGGTAATTGTAACCGCACATTATCTGGTCACTAAGCATGTATTAATGAAATGCAATTATGTTAGCTTGCTTGTCAATTACTTTACCTTGTTGTCTTCTTCTAACCATGTGATTTTTTTTTTTTTGAGACAGAGCCTCAAGCTATTGCCCTGGATAGAGTGCTGTGGCATCACAGCTCACAGCAACCTCCAATTCCTGGGCTCAAGCAAGTCTCCTGCCTCCGCCTCCCAAGTAGCTGGGACTACAAGCGCACGCCACAACGCCCGGCCATTTTTTGGTTGCAGCTGTCACTACTGTTTGGCAGGCCCTGGCTGGATTCAAACCCGCCAGCTCAGGTGTACATGGCTAGCGCCTTAGCCCGTTGAGCCACAGGCGCCGAGCCTGTATTTTTTCTTTAAAAAAAAAGTTATCTACAAATACAAAGAGGTAATTATAACAAGTAGTGTATTACTAATCCCAAATGGAAACAAACTTCGTAACAGGGCACAGATAGACTAAATTTTGTGGGGATAAAGGTGTGTGTGTGTGTTTTTTTTTTTTTTTTTTTAGAGACAGAGTCTAACTCTGTCGTCCTTAGTAGAGTATGGGGCGTCACAGCTCACAACAACCTCCAACTCTTGGGCTTAGGCGATTCTCTTGCCTCAGCCTCCCAAGTAGCTGGGACTACAGGCGCCCAACACAATGCCCAGCTATATTTTTGTTGTTGTTGTTGCAGTTATTGTTGTTTAGCTGGCCTGGACCAGGTTCTAACCAACCAGCCCTGGTGTATGTGGCTGGCCCCCCAACCATTAAGTAGGGCACCGAGCCTAAAGGTGTGTTCTTATCGAACAAGTTTTTATTCATGGGTTGCTACCCACTTAACATTATGCCTTTCTCCGGAAGCTGGAGGGGTGTGGAGGGAAAAAAAAGGGAGAAAGAAAAAAAAAGAAAAACATTGTGCTGGAGCCTCAAGACAATTTTTTTTTTTTTTTTTTTTGAGACGAGACATAGTTTCACTATGTTTTCTTGGGTAGAGTACTGTGACATCATAGCTCATAACAACCTGAAACTCTTGGGCTTGAGCAATCCTCTTGCCTCAGCCTCCTCAGTAGCTGGGACTACAGGTGCCCACCACTACACCTGGCTAGTTTTTCTATTTTTTTCGAGACAAAGCCTCAAACTGTCGCCCTGTGTAGAGTTCGTTGGCATCACAGCTCACAGCACCCTTCAACTCCTGGGCTCAAGCAATTCTCCTGCCTCCGCCTCCCAAGTAGCTGGGACTACAGGCGCCCGCCTCAACGCCCGGCTATTTTTTGGTTGCAGCTGTCATTGTTGTTTGGCGGGCCGCAGGCTGAATTAGAACCTGTCAGCTCAGGTGTATGTGGCTGGCGCCTTAGCAGCTTCAGCCACAGGTGCCGAGCCTAGTTTTTCTTTTCTTTTCTTTTCTACTTTTTTTTTTTTTGAGACAGAACCTCAAGCTCTCACCCTGGGTAGAGTGCTGTAGCATCAGGGCTCACAGCAACCTCCAGCTCTTGGGCTCAAGCAATTCTCTTGCCTCTGCCTCCCACGTAGCTGGGACTACAGGTACAGGCACCTGCCACAACGTCCGGCTATTTTTTGGTTGCAGCTATCGTTGTTTGGCGGGCCCAGGCTGGATTCGAACCCGCCAGCTCAGGTGTACGTGGCTGGCGCCTTAGCCCGTTGAGCCACAGGCGCCGAGCCCCGGCTATTTATTTATTGCAGTTTGGCTGGGGCCAGGTTTGAACCCACCACCCTTGGTATGTGGAGCCGGCACCCTACCCACTGAGCAACAGGTTCCGCCCTCAAGATGACCTTTTTTTTTTTTTTTTTTTTTTTTTGAGACAGAGTCTCAAGCTGTCACCCTGGATAGAGTGCTCTGGCATCATAGCTCACAGCAACCTCCAATTCCTGGGCTCAAGCGAATCTCTTGCCTCACCCTGGATAGAGTGCTCTGGCATCACAGCTCACAGCAACCTCCAATTCCTGGGCTCAAGCGAGTCTCCTGCCTCTGCCTCCCAAGTAGCTGGGACTACAGGAGCCCGCCACAATGCCTGGCCAGGTTGCAGCTGTCATTGTTGTTTGGCGGGCCCGGGCTGGATTCAAACCCGCCAGCTCAGGTGTAAGTGGCTGGCGCCTTAGCCAATTGAGCCACAGGCGCCGAGTCTCAAGATGACTTTTTTTTTTTTTTTTTTTTTTTTTTTTTGATACCGTTCCTCAAGCTTTCACCCTTGACAGATTGGTGTGGCCTAACAGGG
>CAUYRH010113944.1:0-13078 GCA_963574655.1 Perodicticus potto | reverse complement strand
GCAGTCCCCTACTACCACAAATTATGCAGTCGAGTTTCCCACATTTTGGGAAATCGCAGGGGTCAGCACATCCAGAGTGCAATGGATAAGCCTCGCCCGGGGAAAACCACCTTCACAATCATCGTATCCCCCCTGCCAGTTAGTATTGAAAATATTTCATTTTTAACCACAATGGTTTCTTACAAGTTGAACTTACTAAGGAAAAACAATCTTAAATTTTGCTTCTCATTCAATATTATTTCTATGAGATACGACCTAACACATGTTCAGCAACAACTTGCTAAATTTGGCACATATATACACTCTGAATAATTAACAACAATCTTTTATCTTTCTTCTTAACAGGTTAGTTTATTTCACTCTACAAATAATTATTTCATCTTTTCATTTACCATAAACGAATAAAGTAAAATACTACTATAAAATAATAATATAAAATATTATAAAATAAACATATCTACTCAATTAGAGAAATCAAATTATGTGATATACAGAATTATGTTTGTGTGTGTATATTTGCCAAAATAACTCTGAATTTTGCCCACTTTTCTAACAATTGCTTTAGCTTCAGCAAAACCAAGATCTATTTAGTCACTTTAAATCCAACTTTGAAGAATTTCCTATTAGGATTCTATCTGTTTAAACCCCATTTTCACAATATCAACAAAAAAGAGAAAATATAAATAGGAAAAAAAAGTCAAACACAAATTTTCTAAAATCAAATTTTGTTTTCATGCAAGTTATCCACAGAAAAGTGGGACTTATTAATTTTTCAAGTGTCATTTTCCATGCAGCGAATATAATAAGATAGTAATACTTACATGTTCTCTTCTCCAACAATGCAAATAGCAGAAAGTATTTTTACTATTTCAGTCATTATGTTGGGTTGTTTGGGGTCAATTGCTCTTGCCAGTAATAAAAGGCTTCTTTCATCTCCTAGAATCCTCTGCAATCCAAACTAAAGAGGAAAAAACAAGAAAACTTTCTTTTAAAATGTCTATAAAACACACCTTTCATTTTAAAGATTAATTTACAACGGTCTTCCAAACACCCACACCTCCAAAATGCAGTCAATTTGCCTTTGCATTTTATCTCAAATGACTGCATCTTGGGAGTTTTTGCCCCTTGATCAGAAACGATCTCCATTTGCCTGCCCTAAAAATATGGGAACAATCAGGATTTCTTCAACAAAGAAAAACATATTAAGCACATAATGATATGATTTTCAAAGTACTTCTCTGTCATTGGGTCTCCCATATGTTTGCACAGAAAATTAAGGTGAACAAAAAGGGTAAAATGTTTAAAAAAAAACACACCAATTTTGTATACTATGTGCCAATTAAAGAAGCAATAAACCTCAGTATGTATTTTCTCATCCCTTCATCTACTTATCCTCCTCATTTCAGGCAGCTGCACTGCATTACAAACCTATGAACCCAAAGAAGAACCATTTGCGTTTTATTAAGTGTCAGAAGTCAATAAGCAGAGAAGATACCATTTTATTTTTTAGGCATTAACATGGTGGGGGCGGGGGCAGCACCTGTGGCTCAGTGGGTAGGGCACCAGCCCCATATACCGAGGATGGTGGGTTCGAACCCAGCCCCAGCCAAACTGCAACAAAAAAATAGCTGGGTGTTGTGGCGGGCGCCTATAGTCGGAGCTACTCAGGAGGCTGAGGCAAGAGAATCACCTAAGCCCAGGGGTTGGAGGTTGCTGTGAGCTGTGATGCCACAGCACTCTACCAAGGGCAATAAACTGAGACTCTGTCTCTTAAAAAAAACAAGTGTGTATAGACATATGTGCAAACATGCTAATTTTAATAAGAAATGCTAATTAAGGCCTACATTACATTAAGATGGCAATATTTTCTTTGATTGTTGTTCCTCACAATATTTCTCATATTTCTTATAAAATATATTTGCTTTGTTTTATAGTCTAATAGTGAAATCTGACAACATCTCATAGAAGCAAAATTTCCATTTCAACCTGACCTTTCAAGTGTCATTTTAACTTGACCAAAGTTAAAAGTACCAAACATATTAATAGTTACATGCTTCCTAATTTAACTTGTGAAAGAACTTGGAGGGGCAAATGGGGAACATACCTTAAGCTCTTAAGTGTGACTTACCACGGGTCATAATAAGTAAGAAAATACACGGAGAAACGATAAGACAAAAAGAGGCCAGGCATGGTGGCCCATGCCTGTAATCCTAGCACTCTGGGAGGCCAAGGCAGGTGGAATGCTTGAGCTCAGGAGCTGCAGACCAGCCCGAGCAAGAGGGAGATCCCGTCTCTACTAAAAAATAGCTGGGGACGGTGCCTGTGGCTCAGCGAGTAGGGCACCGGCCCCATAAACCGAGGGTGGCGGGTTCAAACTCGGCCCTGCTGAACTGCAAAACAAAAAAATAGCCGAGCGTTGTGGCAGGCGCCTGTAGTCCCAGCTACTCGGGAGGCTGAGGCAGGAGAATCGCCTAAGCCCAGGAGTTGGAGGTTGCTGTGAGCTGTGTGACACCACGGCAGTCTACCAAGGGTGATAAAGTGAGACTCTGTCTCTACAAAAAAAAAAAAAAAAGAGCTGGGTTTTGTGGCAGGTGCCTGTAGTCCCAGCTACTCAGGAGGCTAACATAAAAGGATCACTTGAGCCCAAGAGTTTGAGGTTGCTGTGAGCTATGAAGCCACAGCCCTCTACTGAGAGTTAACAAAGTAAGACTGTGCCTCAAAAAAGACCAGACCAAAACAAACAAAAGAAAATGAAAGAGACAAGATTAGAAAGAAGAAATTTAAGTATGCATAGGGTGGCCAGTAGATAACAAAAAGTAAATAATACAAGTGAAAAACACATTTGTAAAACTGAGACATGATTACCATGTAATCTCCAAACTTAAAATAACAGTTTTTAAAAGCTGTTATCTCCATTATAATGAGAGTGAAATCATTTAACTTTTAAAAGTTTTATTTAATGTTTAAAAGTAATTTTTAATATGCAGAGACATAACTGAAAATAAAAATGAATACATGAGAAATAGATCTGGAAAAATACCAAACACCAGAGCAATATTATAGTAATTGAAGTTAAGAAACAAGGGGCTGCATTTTATGATCCTATTATTATGTTCACTGGATAAGGCAGTGGTTCTCAACCTGTGATTCGTGACCCACAGGAACTGTATTAAAGGGCCGAGGCATTAGGAAGGTCAAAAACCACCAGGATAAGAGAAAAGAGTTTTCAATTTGTAGTAGATACCCTCTAAACTTCATGGGGCCAAAAAAATTGATGTGTAAGTCATTTCAAATGAAAGTTTTATGTCTTGATTTGGACAATTTATTCTAACATGAAATGGATAGATCATCACGTATTTTCTATTTTGAATGCATATTTTATACCTATTGTTTCACATGTCTATAATTTTTTTTTTTTTTTAGACAGAGCTACGCCCTCAGTAGAGTGCTGTGGCATCACAGCTCCCAGCAACCTCCAGCTCCTGGGTTTAGGCGATTCTCTTGCCTCAGCCTCCTGAGTAACTGGGACTACAGGCGCCCGCCACAACACCTAGCTTTTTTTTTTTTTTTTTTTGGTTGCAGTTTGGCCAGGGCCGGGTTCAAACTCACCACCCTCGGTATATGGGGCCAGCGCCCTACTCACTGAGCCTTACGTATCTCCTGTGAAAAAAAGATTTTCTAGAAAATCTCACTATTATGACTTTCTCAGGTGACTATTCACATCACAATTAGCATCCTGAACAGCTGTGACACTTTACAATGCCAGTCCATAAGAATTCAGAACAAAGGGTCCAATAGCTAAATTTCAATGGCCACTCAACTTATTAGTGGCAAAGCATGAACTATATCTCCTGATCTCTAATACTGTTCTCTTTCCATTAGGTCACTGTTTCCCTCAATTGAAGAAAGAGACTTGAGCTGTGGAGAAGCAATGTTCATTAACTACTTTCTGGTTAGGCATAAGATTCCACACAACTTTGTAGCCAAAGACTAAGAGCACTGATACTGAGAAAGTCTATACTAGTAGTGATGTGAGATGTTTTGTAAGAAATTTCCAGAAACAGCACAATTAGTATATTCTATGCAGGAGTCTCTGTTCATGAACAAGCATCCATTGCTTTGAATCCAATATTCTTTGGATCCAAAGAATCCAATATTCTTTGCTGACAGATGTGAGTATAATACATAAATTCTTACCCATACTTCTATATTCTTAACAAAGACTGCAGATTACATTGTTTTCAATCTTATTGCATTGGTTATTAATAGCTATATTTCACATTTGTCAAGTTTCTGGTTGTGATATTTATTTATACTAAGTATTCTGAAATTATTAAAATTCCATATAAAGAGAATTATATTATTAAGTGAATTAGTCTATGGTATTTTCTTTATAGGTGCATAGAGCAGATGGTTTCTAAGACAGTAACAAAAAATAGTTTATAGAAAAAATTACTATAACTTCATAACCTGAGTACAAACTACTTTTAGAAGAAAAACCACTGTCTAAAATTTATAAGGTCTCTTATAATGTAACTGGTATTATACAAATAC
This sequence comes from Perodicticus potto, assembly GCA_963574655.1. Classification (NCBI taxonomy): domain Eukaryota; kingdom Metazoa; phylum Chordata; class Mammalia; order Primates; family Lorisidae; genus Perodicticus; species Perodicticus potto. The sequence continues at coordinate 8,524 of CAUYRH010113944.1, read as the reverse complement.
AAAAAAAAAAACCAAAATCCTGCTATCTTCCAGAGATCTCTTTTATGTATGTTAACTCACTGACATTAATTGAACATAAAATAAAAAGAAATCATAACCTTAGAATGCTCTTAGCAACAAGTCAAATCATCCCATCATTTTTCCTTTTCAATGGAATGAAAACTTTCTGTATGGAGGAGTATTCAACACATGACATTTAAATATTCTTATTACCCTACCTAAATTGAGAACAAAGTTAATATGTTTGCAAAAATATAAAAAGCAAGTATTTGTGAAGCAAAGTATTTTATAAATAGTATTAAAAGAAACTTATGATTTGCATCATAAATACCCTTTTGTAAACTGGATAAACACCCACTATTTTGTCTGTTTCATATTTTCCTACTATCTGGCAAGTTCTCACCTTTTATGACAAAGGCAGAAAGAAATACTAATTACCTTATTATTCATAAATGCTTTCAGGCACTGAATAAGTTTGTACTGATTCTTCTTGTCGATATTTTCTTGCCTAAGTAAAAGGAAAAAAAAAACATATTATGTTATGCCTAAAAATTTCCCCTTTGGTGACTTTATTCTTAATGTTTATTCTTACTGTTTTTTGTCCAGAAGTTTTTCCAGCTCATCCAATAGTAGTCCAAGACCTTCATGGCCGAAGTTGTTAACCCAGCTAAGAAATAAACAAATATAAGTTTGGATATTTAAAACATTAAACATTCCAAATACAATTCTGTTTCTCAAATTTTATAAGTCTGTCTTAATATCACTTGTCATTCTTTTTTCTACTCCCATTGCTTCAAGTATGAGGATAACTCAGTGATCCTTACCTCAATCCCTGACCTCTCTCCATCTTCAATTGCCCATCACATAGCACTGCCTTGGTTGTTTCACCAGCATAATATTCTTAAGGTTGAATTTAAAAGCTGAATTTACTTTCCCCTTTCTCTACTCCCCTAAACCAACTCCTCTACTCTTCCATAGTCTATTATTAATATCACTACCCTTTGAATACTTGTGATTTGAAATACTAACATAATAATTTGATCCCCCAGCTCTTTCGCCTTTGTACTTACTCTGCTTATTCGTTGAAACAAATATTCATTGAGTGTCTTCTAACTACCAAGCATGTTACAGGTGATAGAGATATATAACAGGCAAAACAAAACTAAGCATGTACCCTCATGTAGCTGACCATCTGGAAAAAGGCAGACCTATTATGAACAAATAACTAACTCTATAATGAATGTCAGTGTTTTTGGTGCAGTGATGAAAAATACACTGTGGTAAATGGAATAAAAGGAGTGGTGGGATTTTTTTTTTTTTTTTTGAGACAGAGTCTCATTATGTCACCCTTGGTAGAGTGCCGTGGTGCCATAGCTCACAGCAACCTCAAACTCTAATTATCTTGCCTCAGCCTCCTAAGTAGCTGGGACTACAGGAGCCCTCCACAACGCCCGGCTATTTTGTGTGTGTGTGTGTGTATGTGTGTGTGTGTGTGTGTTTAGCAGGCTCGGGCCAGGTTCGAACCTACCAGTTCTGGTACATGTGGCCAGCGCCCTAAGCACTGAGCTATGGGCGCCGAGCCAGGATGCTATTTTTCAATATGTGATCAGGGAAAGATTCTTTGATAAGGAGTTATTTGAGCAGAGATCTGAAGGAAGTGACGTTTCCAATAGAAGGAATAAAAACAAACTAGTTTCTGAGATGTTAACAATTGTAATGAGAATGTTACAGGAGCTGTGAGGAGATCAGTGTGGCAGAAGGCTTGGAAAGTAACTGGAGATAAAGCTCCATGTATGGCAGAAGGCTGGAAGACTCATCACACAGAACTTGCTTTGACTTCCTGTCATCCAATAAAATAATGAATATTCTGCTTTTAGAATGGCTCCCCCAGATGGTCTGCCCTTCCTTTTTTTTTTTTTTTTTAATAGAGACAGAGCCTCATTTTGTTGCCCTCGGTAGAGTGCTGTCACATCACAGCTCACAGTAACCTCCAGCTCTTGGGCTTATGCAATTCTCTTGCCTCAGCCTCCCGAGCAGCTGGGACTACAGGCACCTGCCACAACACCTGGCTACTTTTTGTTGCAGTTTGGCCAGGGCCAGGTTTGAACCTGCTACCCTCAGTACATGGGACCAGCGCCCTACTCACTGAGCCACAGGTACCGCCCATGGCCTGGGCTTCCTTTTCGGTGTCTTTGCTAACATTCTAATTTAGCCCTTGTTACCTTTCCTTTAATGTGCATGGAGATTCCCAACTTGTGTCTCCACAGCTCTATTCTTGTCTTTCATTCATTTAAGAAAACACTGGGTAGGGCGCACCTGTGGCTAAGTGAATAAGGTGCTGGCCAAGGGAGGGGGCGTTTGAACCCAGCCCCGGCCAAACTGCAACAACATTCAACAACAACCAAAAAAAAAAAAAAAATAGGCAGGTGTTGTGGCGGGCACCTGTAGTCCCAGCTACTCAGGAGACGGAGGCAAGAAAATCGCTTAAGCCCAAGAGGTAGAGGGTGCTGTGAGCTATGGTGTCACAGTACGCTAATGAGGGCGAGAAAGTGAAACTCTGTCTCTAAAAAAAAAAAAAAAAAAGAAAAGACAACACTGGATAAACTGCTCCTAACCACAATTTCCCCAGATGTCCAGGGGAAATATCTGGACAGAAGGCTGTGATTAAGAGCAATTAAATCCCATGTTTTGTATATCCTTTAGTCCAGTGTTCTAATCTAGCCTCAATCTATGTTTCTAGCCTCAGGCCATAAAGCACATGAAATTGCTTTATCCAATAAAAGTCGAATAAGTTCTCTTTCCTGGAGTCCTCCTTGCACTTCCTTGTGTTAGTCATTTATTCTTTCTTCCCCAACATCATCTCTCCCAACCTTCCAGGCTTAAAGTGGCTGTTTTAAGCCATTAGTATTTTTCTTCTCCAGCCAAAAAAGAGTTCTTTCTCTTTCAAATCCCCATATAATCTTTAGCTCTTACTGCCTGCATGTCTCACCCACACCCCTCTAGATGATAAATTCTCAAAGGCAGTTATATGACTTTATTCATCTTTCTACCTACCATAGTGCTTAGCCAAGTGGCTTATATATATCTGCTAAATAAATATTTACATTATATATAGTCAACACTAAATAAATATTTGCTAATTTAACTTTAATTAAATTTACTTGCCTGAGTGATTAAGAGAATAAGCAGTCTCATACCTCCCAAGAACTTCATAAACATAAATCAATATATAGCAGACTTCTGTACAACAATAATTAAAATCTATACTCTCTATATTTAAACCACATCTATATTTCCACTCTAGCCTTCAAACTATCCATTTCATATCTCCCTAACGTAGAGCTCATCAACAAGACAGAGGCCTAAATTTCTAAGAGAATATCAGACAGAGGCACCAGATCACTGCAGAAAATACAGTTAAAAAACAGCTCATATTCAGAGCCAATCATATCCGCAATACAGACAGAAGCTCACTTTAAACAAATTCTGCTTTAATTTCCATAAGGGAACCGAGAAAAAAAATCAATATGGCATTGTAATGATAATTGGTAGCAAGTTACTGTTCAATTGAGGCATGTAATCATCCAGTGCAATGAGCTATTTTCTCTAAAGACTCTCAATAATCAGTGGGGTGGTAGCGGGATAAGGGGACATCAGCTCTAAGTATAATATACTGTATTTAATCTATCATAGAGAAAAATCAGCAGATATAATTACAGCACAAAGTACCCTACAGCAACCTTCACAAAATCCGAATTCTGAACAAATTCAAATATATAGCCTCCAATATCTGCCCTAAGAATTGGAAAGATGAAATAATATGTCATTTCTTTAAATTTAACACTTACAAATTGTTTTTAAAATTCTAAATTTTACTCATGTCCTCTTTATACCCAGTGCAACTAAAATTATTAGGGTTATTTTTTTTCTTGGTCTAGAAAAGTATTTGATACAAGAACGTGATTTATATTTGTTTGCTTGAAATCAATCACAAATTCCCGGGGCGGCCCCTGTGGCTCAGTGAGTAGGGCGCCGGCCCCATATGCCGGCGGTGACAGGTTAAAACCCCGCCCTGGCCAAAAAAAAAAAAAAAAGAAAAGAAAAGAAATCAATCACAAATTCCAGACAGCTTCAAATTATGCAGTTTTTGGTACTTTGATTCGATTCAATGAAAATTAGTAGAGTTCTTAGAAAAAATACGATACAATCTGGAAACTTAAGTGTGATGAGGCAGGGCCCATTGATTACAAACTGGGCAGTCTTCACTGAGAATATTTTAGGTCACTGGGTGAGGCAGAGGCCTAGTAAGTCTTCAGAACTTTTAAAGCAGAGAGAATGGGAGCCTGAAAGGGATCAGTTGCCAGGGAGATAAAATAATTATGATGTAGCATGGTGACACGTAAGAGGTTAAAAGGAAGGGGACACAACTGGAGATAACCCTTTTTCTCTTGCCAGAATCATTTCTCTGTCTTTCAGGAATCAAACAGTTTACGGCTTCTAGCCAAGCACTTATTGTTTCTCTGTCTTTCTCGCTTTCCCACTCTGTCTCCCTCACCTGCTCTCAATAAATTGATTTTAACTAATACAAAAGTGGCCATGAGATGATAAAGCAGTTTAAACACACAATGTTGGCTACTGTACAGGGTTAGGAATTTTGACAGTGTAACACAAGAAGCAATAATAAGTCAATGGTTCTCTAACTGTATACTCCAAACCAGCAACATCAACATTATCTGGAAACTTATTCAGAAGGAAAATTCTTGGGCTCGATTTCAGACCTGCTGAATCAGTAACGAGGGAGGGGGAGGCAGAAATCTGTGGTTTAACTACACTTCCAGGTGATTCTGATGCTTTCTCAAGTTTGAGAACAGTGGCCTAGAACAGTGGTTTGCTGGGAGGTAGGGGAACCTTTCTCAGGTAGGACTCAGGCTCAGAACTCAAGACTGTTTTACACATTCTCCCAACCATTCTATGTACGCTCATTGCCACAGGACAGAGATCAGAAATTCAGTTGAAGCAGGTATATTGGGTATATTTTGTGGAGTATGCAAACTCCAGACCTAAGTTATTCAGTACTAATTGGGACATCTAGATCTACTGAGTAAGAATGCAGTTGATGACCAGAATTAAAATCGGACTCAGGAACTGGAGATAATGACAGATAAAGACATAAACTTCTTTGATGTATCTTAGCCCTAAAGTAAGAAAATGAAGATTGCGAGCTTGGGTGCCTGGGTTGGTGCCAGCGGGTGGCCTCCGCGTGATGGACGCCCAGAAGCGGAGAAAACACGCTCTGAGTGCCCGGAGTGTGCCGGCGCAAAGTCCTGATGCTGCCTAGAGCCTGAGACAGCGCCCGAGTACGGGGAAATGGGCGGGTGCCGCTTCCTCCTCCGGAGGGGCCTGCAGGCGGCCCGGGCGTGCGCACGCCGTGTGTGCAGAGTGCTGTGCCACGCTCCTCTGCCGTGTGCTCATCCTTGGAAGCGTATCCACAGTCTAGCGTACACACCCAAATTCGTGTTTGAGCTGTTCAACATCCACGTGGGTTTCCCCGTATCAGGCGTGCACGATCTTGAGGATGTACTCGGACCCCTGTATGTCTGCACACGTGTTTGTACTGGCTGTTCGCACAGCTCCGGGTGTGCTGGAATGCGTGCACTCACCAATCTTGGGTTTGAAGGATCCTAGGTGTGCGCAGACCCACGAGTGTAAGCCCCGCCTTCGCAGTCTGTGGACAGCTCCAACTATCCTTTTTCTGGCCTGTTTGGGATTGAATTGCACTTGCCGGGTTTACCTATCTTATTTTATTTATTCATTCATTCATTCATTCATTCATTCATTCATTTATTTATTTATACAGAGTCTCACTATGCCGCCCTCAGTAGAGCGCCATGGCGTCACAGCTCACAGCAACCTCAAACTCTTGGGCTCAAGCGATTTCTTGCCTCAGCCTCCCAAGTAGCTGGTGATATAGGCAACTGCCACAATGCCCAGGTTTTTTTTTTTTTTTTTTTTTTTTTTTGGTTGGGGGTGGGGGACGAGGTCTTGCTCTGGCTCAGGCTGGTCTGGAACTCAAGAGGTCAAGCAATTCACCCGCCTCAGCCTCCCAGAGTGCTAGGATTACAGGCGTGAGCCAGTACGCTGGGCCCGGGTTTACATATCAAAGCATAAACACCTGCTGACGCTTCTAAACATTGCTTTAAAAAAAAAAAAATTGCAGTTCATCATGAACGTTAAATTTATCAGAGACATAGGCGATGCAGAGAACAATGAAAAACCAAACAGAAGAAAAACTGGGGCAAGAAAATTATCTTTTTTTCCTTCCTTTGTACTAAGGTATGATTCACAAACAGTAAAATTCATCATTTTCACAAATGTAGAGTCATATACGACCAACGCAAGATATAGAACATTTCCATCAACCCAAATATTCTCTCCGTCCCCTTTGGAGTCAATCCCTTTTCTCTACCTCCAGCCCATTGGCAACTACTTATCTGATTTATGTCCTTATAGCTTTGCTTGTGCCAGAATGTTCTCATGAATGGAATGGTACAGTTCACAGCTTTTTGAAACTGGTTTCTTTCACTTAGCATAAATATTATGATATTTAACCATTTTGTTGCTTGTATCAGTAGTTCATTCCTTGTTATTTTATGGAGATACCACAAATTTGCTTATCCATTCATTAGCTGAAGAACATTTCGGTTGTTTTCAGGTTTTGATCGTGTTGAATAAAGCTAATATAAACATTCATATGTAAGAATTTGTATATGTTTTGATTTCTATTAAGAAAATACCTAGGGATGGAATGGCTGGGTCTTACAGTAAATATATTCAACTGTTTGAAAAACTGCTATCCAAAGTGGCTATTCCATTTGGCATTCTGCCAGCAAAGTATTAGAGTACCATTTGCTCCAAATCATTGTCAGCACTTGATATTGTCACTCTTTTTAAATTAAGCCATTGTGAAAACTATTTCCAGGTAAAGAAACTGAGAAGCAAAGCAGTTAAGTAATTTCCTAGCCATCACTCAACAACTAAGCAGCAGTTCTAGGACTCAAACCCATGTTTATTACAAAGCTCATGCTTATTGCAACCACATCCTTAGAAATTACTAAAACAGAACTAGTACCAATTTTCTATAACACCTGGCTAATGGCTCTTCCAATACCTCAATGAAGAAAAATTAGTGGTGTCACAGAACCATACTGAATTTGTATCTATAGATCTATAATTCAAGACACAAATGTTTTCATTATTTAAGAGCTTAGTACATTAATTAATAGATAGGATAAGTACTTTTTAACCCATGTTTTTATTGTCCTTTAACATCCTGAACTTCATAAGAAATCTAGCAAATACTGGTTGAGGAAAGATACCCGGAGATGCCAACTAAAATTTTCCATTAAAATTTAGGTAAGGCAGCTTATCAGAAAGAACAGGACCAAAATATAGCTTATACTTTCCTTGGGGGGGATGGACCCATATGATCCACAATCTCACTTTTTTTTAGGTATTAACATATTGGTGATTTTATGCTATCAAGTTACCTAAGTTAAAGAGTTGTCTTGATATGCTACACTTCCAAGTTTATGGTCACTTGTCAGGAAACCAGGTAGAACAAATGAACCACACAAACAAAATCAACAGAAAGACCAATCAGGAGGATTAATGTTTGAGTAAGCCAGAGGAGAAGATTAGGTTTGAAGACTAAAAAGGAAACCAGAAAGATTATGTTGGGAATAAGACCCGCAGAGACAAGTGTTTTCTAACCATACGTATCAAAAGTTTGGAGGTATCTATCAGGGATTCTAACATCTGGTATATTGCTCACAAAGTTAAAAATTAAAGACTTTTTCTCAAGTTTACTCAAAGAAAATACTCCACCATTAATCAATGGACTATGTTGTGGGATCACACAGCTGCCTGGTTAGATGCATAATAGATGCTTAGAGGCTTGGTGGCATCTCATCTAAAGTACACAATGCAAGGGTATATTTCAAAACAACGAAAAGAAAATTACAAATTTCTTACCACAAAAAAGAAGTGAGGTGATGGTTATGTTAATCAGTTTGATTTAAGCATTCCACATTGTATGTCAGATCATCATATTGCACCCCACAAATATATACAGTTATGAATTCATTAAAAATTCAATTTTTTAACCTTTTGATGGGGTCAGTCTCTGAGCCCCCAATGGTATTGACTCTCTGTACTTGTTTTCTCATTTTCAAAATAGAGATGAGAATAGTACCTATATCTCATAAAGTCTTTGTGGCTATTAATGAAAAGCATGTTAAACATCACAGTGAAGATGATAGTATCAAGATATTTTTGAAAATGTTAAAAACCATGGCTTGGTGCCTGTGGCTCAACAGGATAAAGCGCCAGCCATGTACACCTAAGCTGGCGCGTTCAAATCCAGCCTGGGCCCGCCAAACAACAATGACGGCTGTAACCAAAAAATGGCCGGGCGTTGTGGCGGGCGCCTATGGTCCCAGCTACTTGGGAGGCAGAGGCAAGAAAC
>CAUYRH010113942.1:0-12054 GCA_963574655.1 Perodicticus potto | reverse complement strand
AGCCCTGACACACTGGACCAACAGCTGACACTCCCAGGCTGCAGTAAGGGGCAGCCCTGACACACTGGACCAACAGCTGACACTCCCATGGTGCAGTAAGGGGCAGCCCTGACACACTGGACCAACAGCTGACACTCCCAGGCTGCAGTAAGGGGCAGCCCTGACACACTGGACCAACAGCTGACACTCCCATGGTGCAGTAAGGGGCAGCCCTGACACACTGGACCAACAGCTGACACTGCTGTCTGTAACCAGAAATGCTAATATACTATGTCCCTCTGATACTAATGAAATACAGGTGAGGCCGCTCTGAGGCACTGGGCCAACAGCTGCCACTCATCTCAGCTCCTGGTTGCTGGGTGCCAACTCCGGCCTCTGTTTCATCCTCGCATCCGCTGGACAGAGCCTGCCCCGTCCTGCCTCGTAGCCCCACGCTGCACAGAGCAGGGGTCTGCAGAGGGGACAGGACAGGCACACAGTGGTCACTGGGCACCTCCTGGCACAGTAAGAGTGTGTTTGCTCAGCCTTGTAAGAACGACGCCAGATCACCCAGATGTTGGGACTAGCAGCTCCCCGGGGAGGTTTGCCGTCTTGGGTTTATCGGAGCTGCCAGCTCTCATCTCTGCTCACACTCTCCAGCTTCCTCTGGCTAAGGGGTTTATCTTGTTTTTCTCTTCTACTGTCTGGACTTGCATGTTTAGTCCATCTATTTTTTATCCCTTCTTGTTTATAATAAAAACACTTTGGATGATAAGTTTCCCTCCACGAGCATTCCTGGCACTTCTGGAAGCTTGGCTGAGCCGTGTCTCCCAGGCTGGTCTGTCTAACTCCCTTGGGCAGTTTCCGCTCCTGTTTGTCTCCAGAGCCACCATGGAGAGCCCTGATCCATTCCCACACTGTCCCACTCACGGCGGTGTGATGAAGACACTCATCCCCACCTTACTCTGCACTGTCAGAGCTAGCACCCAACCCACTCGGTGGTGTGCATGTCACACTGCAGAGACAACGGGCGGCCTCTGGGCCGGTGCTCACTGCCATGCACCCAGCCTCTGGGCCTGACTACTCACTCGCCAGGGTGTGGAGTGGCCACAAAGCAGGTTTTGTCAAACAGTGACAAGGAGACATCTTGTCAGAGGCCCCAGAGTCCGGGTGGAAGGGTGGGGGGCCTGTCTGGTTAGGGGGTTTGAGGGAAGACCCATACTAGGAGCAGTGGTCCCAGCACAGTGACCAGGCTTGTTGTGTCAAGACCAGACAAGCAGCCAGACAGTGGGACATTAAGGGCCAGGCCAAGGGGCCGGGGCCCCAATGATGCCAGACTCCCACCCAGGACTGGCCCACTCTGGCCCTGGAGCCACCCACCTCTGAGTCCAGGGCAAGGTCTGTCCCTCTGGCTGAGAGAAGGTTGGGTCCTGATTGCTTTCCGTAGAGGCCAGCTGCAGCTGGGTTGGGTGGGGGCAGGGCAGACGGGGTGGGGTCCCACCTGAGGGGACAATGAGCTGTAGGCAAAGTACCAGCAAGAGAAGCACGTGCTCCTAACAGCACTGGCAAGTGGACACTATGGTGACACTATCTAAAAGCCAAGACTCCAAGTACCTTGAGTGTCAGCCGTGACCGATCAGGAAGTCTCAGCCAGCGCTCAAGCCCAGAAGGTGAGCCTCCACTGCTCAGAAACACCAAACTGGGTCAAAGTTGGCTGGTTGACCCACTAGCAAGAGGAAGACTCCAAATGAAGACCCAGGAACTCCTCTCTGTACCCAAGCTTCAGACCCCAGGAATGTAGAGTGCTGAGTTAATAACACCATTCACCCACCAGCAGGAAAAATAACAAAACACATTTTCTCAATGGCACTGAGAAGGAATGAGATAAAACTCAACATCTCTTTTTAATAAAAAGACTACCCAACTAGGAATGACAGGTTTCACTCCTATTCAGACAGAGTACGCATTTAAAAGCAAAAGCCAATCATACCTAGTACAGAATAGTGGGGTTTGCCTTTAAAAAACATGTACTTGAGTGCACGCACACACAGGCCCACGTCCACTTGTGCCCACACACACAGTAACATGCACACATGCACACATTAAGAGTGCACACACACACACATTCAGACACCTGAGTGCACACACATGCACACTCACACACTAGAACACAGACACATTCACACACCGGAGTGCACACACACACATCCACACGTCAGAGTGCACACACGCACATCCACACTAGAGTGTGCCCACACGCACATCCACACGCCAGAGTGCACACACACACATCCACACGCCAGAGTGCACACACGCACATCCACACAGTAGTGTGCCCACACGCACATCCACACGCCAGAGTGCACACACATGCACATCCACACACCGGCGTGCACACACACGCACATCCACACGCCAGAGTGCGCACACGCACATCCACACGCCAGAGTGCACACACACGCACATCCACACACTAGAGTGCACACACACGCACATCCACACACCAGAGTGCACACACATGCACATCCACACACCAGAGTGCACACACGCACATCCACACACTAGAGTGCACACACATGCACATCCACACACCAGAGTGCACACATGCACATCCACACAGTAGAGTGCACACACACGCACATCCACACACCAGAGTGCACACACACACACATCCACACACCAGAGTGCACACATGCACATCTACACAGTAGAGTGCACACACACGCACATCCATACATTCTAGTGCACGCACACGCGCATCCACACACTAGAGTGCGCACGCATGCACATCCACACTAGAGTGCACACACATGCACATCCACACACCAGAGTGCACACACGCACATCCACACACCAGAGTCCACACTAGAATGCACACACAGAGGCCTGCGTGCACCTGCAGACGCACTAGAATGCACACAGTCCGGAGTGCACACACAGGCCCACTTGCACCTGCGCACACACTAGAGTGCACACACAGGCCCACATGCACTTGTGCACACACTAGGAGTGCACACATGCACACACAGTCCAGAGTGCACACACATGCCCACTTGCACCTGCACACACACTAGAGTACACACATGAACACACAGTCCAGAGTGCACACACAAGCCCACGTGCACTTGTGCACACACTAGAGTGCTGTGTCATCTGATGGTGATGCTACTCAAGGGCGTCAGGTGGGCAGAGGCAGAGCCACCTCACAGCCAGGGTGGACAAGCAGCTGAGCCTCTTGACGGCAGGCCCTGGAGCCCAGACTGCCCCTCACACAAAGCCACAGAGGCTGGCTGATACTGACCACCAGGGGTGACCAAGAGAAAAGATTCAGGGTTTTGGAGGAGGCTTCACACAGATGTCTCTCTGTGGCAGCCTCCAAGACGGCAGCTGCACCCTCCCTTTCAGGCCCTGAGGGTCAGTCGGGCCTGGGCACTGGAGAATGTCAGGTCCACAAGTAGCTGAGGGACAATGATAGACCAGGGTATTGGAGCTCATCCTCTGCCCTCCTCTGCCCTCAAAGTGGCCAACACTCAGAAGGTGAGGCTGAGGCAGCCACTCTGTGCACCTGCCAGGGTGTCCATGAGGCGTCGACAGCTGGGACTTGGCGAGCAATGGCCAGTTCTAGGGTTGTCTGGGAAAAAACCAACCTGCAGCAGTTCAGTCTACAGAGGACACAGGGTCCACTGTGGACTTGGAGGCCAGTGGTGGGGGTGCCTTGGGTTCAGCACTTGGGCAGCCATGGTGCTGACCCAGAGCTCAGCAGAGTGCTGGGTATGGTCATGTGCCTACCCCTCAGGCTGCCCCTGGGCCACATCCTCAGGCTGGTGCAGGCTGAGGGCTCTAGGAGGCATCAGGCATCCACTCCAGTGCCCTCGGTTCACAAGGGCCACTGGGCCAGCAAAGGGAGTGCAACCTTCCCAAAGCCTTTCTCCCCAGGTCAGAGGCCAGAACAACCCCCAAGAGGCCGGCCTGGCCAGGGTAGGCCCCAGGTTCTGGATTCCCCTGAAAAGCAATCACAGCAGACACAGGCATGGGCCTGCAGCCTCTGCCTAGCCCCGCAAAGGCTCCTGAGAATTCAGGTCTTTGTGACGCCTCCACACACCTGTGTCTACCCAGAAGCTGGGGTGTCCTCAGCCACTTATTCCCTCCCAGAAGTGGGAAAGATACTTCCCAGGCGATTACTGGGTTACAGGCAGCCAATTGTCCCAGACATACCAAAGCTTCCGTCCTCGTCTCTGTAGTAACTGCCAGCATTGTCCCTTCCCCATGGGACAGGCACATCCTCGGAGCACCCCCACAGCACCGGACCACAAAGACTCAATAGGCAGGTCAGCCCTGCACCCCGCCCCCACTGTAGTCCCCCTGACCTTGCCTCTGTCTGGATGACAGGAGTGTCCACCTGCCTCCAGGTCCAGGCAGGGATGTGGGTCCTAAAAGAGGCCCAAGCCCCCAGTGCTCACAAGCCACTTTCTCATCCCTGGAGCATCTTGCCTTTGGACTTATGACCGTTGGCCTGGGCTACAGGGGACACACCTCCAAGGGGAGGGGCAGGCACCACTGATGGTTGCAGCTACCCCCTCGCTGCCTCCGAGGCTCAGCAGCTACAAAGGGCAATGCTGGCCAGTCCTGCGCACCCACAGGAGCACATGAGGAGCCAGTGGAAGCCTGACCCCGAGAGGGCCTGGGGGAGGCTGCCAGGTATAAGACGCCCCTCGAGAAGCATTGACTACAGCCTCCCCAGAGCTACCTGTGCCTCCCAACAGCTCTGGGCCCTGCTTTCTTCCTCTATCTGCTGGTAGCTGCCAGGCTGCTGCTTCCTTCCCCTCTGGTCTCAGGATCCTCCAGGACCGCTCATGAGCAGCCCTTCATGGCCTTGAGGTGGCAGCTGCAGGGAGCGGACAGGGCATCTGGTTTGTTTAGAAGTGGCCCCTTCAGGAAAGGGTAGGTGGTGGGAGGGCTGGCAAACTGGTGACTGCAATGGCTAACATGGGCCTGCTCACCATCTCCCAGGCTGCAGCGGGCACACCTGCATACCAGTGCCTGTCTCCGTCACGGCCCTGTCACAGCCTCAGGAATCCTTTCCCTCTGAGCTGCTGCTTACACATCACCTCGGCAAACTCCAAAGCTCAGGGCAACACGGTGGGCGGCTGCCCAGATGGGTTGTCTGTGGCCCAGAAAAGAGCATGAGACCTGAGTGCCCCTAGGCAGGAGAGAGGACGACACCTAACGGAGCCTTGCTGCCCTTGCCCGAAGCTCTTCTTGCCTGCTTAGCCTCCCTCAAATCTCCGGAGGCACATAACCCTGGCTGACCAAGGAGGTGAGTGGACAGCACTGAGCGGGCCCCTGAGGAAGCCTCTACAAGGGGACGGACTGGCTTCTGTCCCTCTTGGCATTTACTCTTTTCTTCCCGCCCAGGGTGTGGATGCCCTGGCAGCCATGTTTGAGCACAAGGATGCGTCAGGGGTGGTGGAGCCTGAGCTGCGTGCTGATGGCATCCTGGAGACCTGGACTGCACGCCCAGACTCCTCACAGTGCATTTTGTTTATTTTTTGTTTTTGCCATAGGGCCTCACTCTACTGCTATCAGCCGGGCTCACAGCAACTTCAGGCTCCTGGGCTTGCGCAATCCTCCCGCCTCAGCCTCCCGAGTAGCTGGGACTACAGGTGCCCGCCACATCCAGCCAGTTTTTCTATCTTTTGTAGTGATGAGGTCTCACTCTCTCTCAGGCTGGCCCTGAACTCCTGGCATTGGTCTTCCAAAATGCTGTAACTATAGGCCTGAGCCCACTGTGCCTGGCCTCACACCTCATTTTAAACATGAGCTACCACGGTTTGTGTTTTCTGCTAGAGATGGTAGCAGAGCCAGTGTGGGTGTGTTGTGTGTGGTGTGAGTCCACATGAATGCGTGTGAGAATCCCATCCCCGGATCTGAAAGACCAGATGGATTGACGTGAAGGATCCTCTTTCTTCTAACCTTGCTATGCGGCTGGCCCTGCCCCCTGCTCTGTGATGCCTGGAGGTAGCATCCCTGGGGGGAACAGCATGTGTCCCTGGGCCTTGCACAGACCTGAACAGGGCAGGGTGTTGGCAAGTGCTTGGGCCCCAGCAGGAGGCTCTCCCCTCTCAGGCCAGCCTCCCTGCCTGGGGAGGAGGGTCACCCCAATGCCAGGGCTCCACTGCTCTGGGCCCAGGGTCTTCCCTCACAGGCTAAGAGACAGGAAGGCCAGGGCTCTACGCCTGTCAGGCCACAGAGATTCCCACGTTCCTAGTACCTCTGTGTCTGCGACACCAGGAAGAAATATTTGGAAATACAAGTAATCACTGATTTTCTCTGGGTAATCTCCTCTCAACTTCCTGAAGTTAGGATCCCTTAATCTTAAGGGAAACAAACACATCCAACATCAGAAATAGGTACGTAATTATCATTTTGATTTTATTACTTTAACATCTTCAGAGAAAAAATACAATTTAATTGGTCTCTGTCTTAAAAAGAAAGTATCTTTTCAGGCAGCCCTGAGGGTCTCGGCACCAGGGTATATCCCAGAAACCAACTTCAAAGTGGAAGGTGGAGGCAACCAGTGTCCCGACATCCTGGGGGCAGGTCTGACAGTAGCACAGGAAAGTCTGGTCTCCAGCAGATGAAGCCAGGAGGGTGGAGGGGCCACATGCAGACAAAGTCTGGGTGGCAGCCAGCACCTCCAGACATTTCAGGGCAATGACCGAGGCTGCTGTCACCAGTGTTATCACTGTACAGGGAACATTCCAGAAGCAACATGCTAGTGTCTGTACAAACTTGGCTTTGAAGCCACACAGAACCCTGACAGGCACAGCTGCCTGGGCCTGACTCACCAGCCTGGGAGCTGCATGTGTTCCTGTGTCCCCCACCTACCCTACTCCAGACCATGCTACCAGCCCCTAACCTCCCTCGGTTCAAGACACAGCTCATGATTTCCAACCTAACTTTCTGTCAATGGGGCTCAGGTTGAGTGCCTGGTGGCCCAGACAGCCTGATGCAGACCCTGGCTGAGGCCTCCCTCAGTCCAGTGATGGAGACCCCAGCCAGCCCACAGGGCCCAGCAACCTAACACCTCATCGTGAGACAAATGCAGTGGGCAGAGGGCTGCCTCACACCTCCAGCATGGCCAGGTCCCTCAGAGGAACCCTCTGTCCTCTACTGGACACTGCACCCTGGGGTCCGTCTCAAGGCTCACACCAAGTCAGCCGCCCAGTGAACCTGTCTGCATATTGTCCCAGGAATGCCGCCAAGAAGGGAACAAAGAGGGAGAGGAGGAAGGAAAACCAGGGACAGTGACACATAGGACAAGGGGCATGGCAGGAGCAGAGGGGCTGGAGAAGAAAAGCAGGCAGCCAGGGCACAAGGAGGGCACAGGAGTGAGGGAGTGGCAGAGGGGCAGGGATGGGGGCAGGTCACAGGGGTCCTTTGGTTTGAAGTGCACCATCAGACCCTGAGACCAGGCCCTAGAGTCCTGGAAGGGGGTGAGACAGGAAGGACACCCCCCCTTCCCACCTTCTCCTGTCCCCATGTCCTCTGCCTTAGCTCCTCCTGGTCAGCAGTATCCCCCTCGCCAGCTCCTCTCTGTGTGGGCCTCACCGCCTCCCCCACATCACACATCTTTTCTTCCCACTCTGCTGGGCTAATGGTGTCCAGCACTGACGGGGTGGAGGCGTAAGTGGGTGGGATTATAAAAATCTTGGTGCCCAGAGTCGCCTCCAAGACCGTCATTGCCAAAGACTCAGAACCTTAGGGTGTCACTGTATTCAGATATGGAGCTTCTGCAGATGTATCATTTAAAGTGAGGTCACACCAGAGCAGTAAGGGCCTGACCCCTGCGACTGGTACCCTCCTCAGAGGCCACATGGTGGCAGGGCAAAGATGGGCACAGCCACAATCAAGGACATTAAGGGTCATCAGCAGCCGAATGTGGCAGGAGACCCTCCTTATAGTCCCCAACACCCTGACCTCAACTCCTGCCTCTGGGCCACAAGAGAATAAATCTGTTGTTTAAGCCCCAGTTTGTGGTAATCTGTTACTCTGGCCCTGAACAACTCAACGTTCAGCAACTGAGTCCGGCCAGGACAAGTGAGCCTGGCCCAGACTTTTGGGAAATGGCCCTGGCTGCACAGGTATCAGGACAGCAACAGCTGACCAAGATGTGCAGCCCCGGGGCGCTGCCGGGGTGTGGCCTGAACAGTGGCCGGGAGCTGGGAAAGGACCAGGAGCTGCTTGCCAAGTGTGTGTGAGCACACGCAGGTACAGACGTCCTGGGGGGCAGGCCCCACTCTCCAGGTGGCCTCTGTTGGGAGCCTCCCACCCTGTAACTAGACACTGTGGGGCCCTCCCACTGGTCTCTTCCCACTGAGCCCCAGGTCCCCACCCAAGTGCCATCCCTGCAGGCTGGTGCCATGGTACCTCCAGGCCCCAGGAGACCTTTATCTGCTCTGTTTACCCTTTAAATCAAAAAAAGGAACCCAGGGCTCCAGGGTTTAAAAAGTGTGAAAACCACAGAACTATAGAACTTCTTTATCGAGGAACTCATGCTCATTCTGCAACAGTTAAGAAATGCACACACAAAACCAGGAAAAGGTCCTGCAATCCCCCACAGAGCACGACTGCCTCGGGGCTCTGCCTGCAAGTTGTTTCTGGGCAAAATAGGCCGATCCCTCTGCACGGCAGCCAACACGGAGCAGCCATCAGCTGTGCCCAAGCTGGCCAAATGGCACCAAGCTCCTGGGATGGGCTCTTCTGAGGCTGGATGCACCACTGGTCCATGCAGCAACCCCTTGCTGGGCTTCAGGGCAGTTTGCCCTTGGCCCTCTGAAGAATGCGGGGGTAACATCTCCACATCTGAGGCTTGCACGCTACTTTCTTGGGACAGTTTGCGTCATTTCCATGGATGGCACACCTGCTGCCTCCACCTTGGCTTATCTAAGTCTCTGCTTAGCTATTTCCTCTGCCAAGGCCCTTGCAGCCCCACACCACACACCACGCGGCTCTGTGGTCACCACGGCTGGGCCATCCTCTCAGGTAGAGAGGCCCCCCACAGCCCTAGAGATGCCTAGGGAAAGAGCTGGGGGACCACGGCTGGGCCTCAGGCATGGAAACACACTAACCTTCACGTCCCACACCCTGAAAGTGAAGGTTCGCCAATCAGCACTCCTGTAGTCTGACGACCAGCCCCAAGCCCCAGTGCTTCTAACAACCCACGTGAAGCCGTCTGCTTCCGGGTCAGTGAGGCTCCAGCAGCCTGTGGGAGGACCCCTGCTCTACAGGAGGGTGAGGCCTGGACTCCCAACAGGCCGGGAGGAGTGCGGAACATGCAGGGGCGAGGCCTGACAAAGTGGGGGTGGACCACAGGGGCAGGGATGTACGAGCTCCATCTTCACCTTGGGAGTAAAGGAGCCAAAAGGGACAGCCCTGGCAGGATGACGGCCCTACTGGGCCACTGCAGAAACTCCACCAAAAGCAATGACAGTGGAGGGCAGAGGGGCCCAGCACAGCAGGCCCAGCCTGCCTCCTAGTCAGGAGCCTGCACAGTGACACATTCCTTTACCAAACAAGGCTGGGAGGCTGTGCTGCTTCAGTGTCAGAGGCGAGGCCTACCTGGCCCAGGTGTCACACACATGCCCCACAGCCCCACAGACCCTGGGGACGGTACGTCCCAGTCTGAGCAATGGGGGCACAGATGAAGCTCATGGAACATTTTATTGGTCCTTACCCACTCCATGCCCATCCCAACATGCTAGAAAGACCTGGGGGTGTCTGCTCCAGCCAAGGCCTCAGTCCTTGAGAGGCCAGCTGTTCTCTGGGCACCTCTGCCTATGGTTGCGTCTTGATCAGTCATGGCACACCCATCAGCCTGTTCGTTCAGAGTTCACTGCCGCCTTCCAGCTGCATCTGGTGGGCCAGCTGCTTTCCAATGGACAGCAAGGGACTGGCTCTATAGGCTGGACTGGCCAGCAGCTCCCGAAACCGGGTCCTTTCTTCCTCACTGAAAAAATGGAGACCAGAGGTCAGCAGATGGGGACGGGGGGAAGGCTCCTGAGTGGGGAAGCCAGGGATGCACATTCCCCAGGACCTGACATGGCCCAGCCACCCCACACCTAGGTACGTCACTTCAGGACAGCTAGAACAACAGAGTGGACAACAGAGACCTGGTGTCAACATGGGACTGAGCGCCAGGGCCTCGGAAACTTCTGGCAGGAGGGGAGTGCCTGCTGCCTCCATCTCTTGGCACAGGCAGGCCCTGAGGCCCCTGCGCCCACCCATGGGGTTTACCATCAGGGTCCTGCCCGCCTAGGGGACAGACAGGGGCTGATGCTCAGGCAGGAGGCTGAGGAAGAGACAGCAGCTCACATGCCTGCAGGTGTCAGCCTTGTGTAAGAGACACTTCCCCGCACCAGGTGACCGAAACAGACGCATAGGGAGAGGAGGGTGGTGACCAAGGTGTGTGGGCAGAGGCAACAGACAGTCCAGCCCAGCTCTGCCCATCCCACCTGGCCCCTACTCTAAACCTGGCAGGGTCAGACACCTCCTGGAGGCTTGGAGGCCAGTGCCTGCCCTGCCACCCCTATAGCCCAATGTGGCCATGTGCACCCCAGCAAGCTGCCCTGTGGATGGCAAAGGTAACCCAAGTGTAAGCTCTTAGACAGGCCTATGCCAGCCCCTCCAGGAGGCTGAGCCACCTCTGCCTATGTGCCTCACATATACAACCAGTCCAACCCCCTGGGTCCTGGTATTCTCAGCTGTGACTAAGGATACCCCACCCCCTGGAGGGTTGTCTAAGTTGGGCACTCACACTCAAGAGCCATGTGGGACCCGCACCCCGGGGGCAGCTGCTTGGTGGGAAGAATAACGCAAGAGTTCTAGAAGTGTACAGCCAGCTGGGCTGTGCTCAGGTACAAGGCTGTCAGGCTCTGCTGGTCACTGAGTGACACCTCTTCCAATGACACCCTGGCTCTGGCACGAGAACTGGGGCTTGTCCTTACAAGGTCACCAGTGAGATGGTCAGCTGCAGCCTGGATGTGCCCATCCGTGAACCTATGGCTCCTGCAGCGTGGGCCAGCCAGGAAGAGAAGGGTACCCATGAGAGATGCTATGCAGAGTCTGTGCACACACGGGATAGGGGGGTGGCGGTGCACTCCGGCCCTAGGTGGCCGTGTGGTTCTGTGCTAGGCCAGGCCCCCAGTGTCACCCTTGACCACCATAAACAGAGGCTTGTAGGCGGAGGCCTATCACCTGCGAGGACAGCCCCTCCCTTGGTCTAGTGACACCGAGCGGCGGTTGGTCCGCTTGCTCTCAGGGAGTGGACGCAGGCCACAGACAGCCAGCCACCAGGAGCTCTAAGGCACATGCCCAACATGCAGCCTCTCGAGCATGACCAGGTGCCAGGGAGGCACTCCTTCCCACTGCAGGCTCAGAACTATGTGGGAGAGGTGCCAGGGCATGAGAGCACAGGCTTCTGGCTCCAAGCACAGCATGGACAGCTCCTTCTCTTTCTCCAAAACTAGTCAGGACCAAGAAACCAAACTCAAGTCTCTGAGCTGCATCCAAACAGTGACAACAGGGACAAGGATGATGCTGCCAGCCCCACCCAGAGGCAGCCATCACCTGGCCTGGGCTGCTGGACAGCTGAGGGCCCCCGGGATTGGTGTGCACACCCTCAGAGGGAATGGCAGGGTTGAGACCAGCCAGGATGAGGCCCTCGCTGTCTGCACAGGCCGCCTTCCAACCCACTGGCTCAGGAAGGGCCAGCAGCAGCGACAAGGAACAGGCACAAAATCCGTCAGCAGACCCAGCCCCGCAGAGGCCGGGACAGGAGGGTTGCCAGAGCCATCGTGCCTGTGAACAACTCAGCCCCTCAGCCTGGGCAACACAGTGAGGCCTCGTCTCTAAAAATAAAAAGTACAGCTCGGTGCCTGTGGCTCAACGGGCTAAGGCGCCAGCCACGTACACCTGAGCTGGCGGGTTCGAATCCAGCCCGGGCCCGCCAAACAACAATGACGGCTGCAACCAAAAAATGGCCAGGCGTTGTGGTGGGCGCCTGTAGTCCCAGCT
>CAUYRH010113940.1:0-33926 GCA_963574655.1 Perodicticus potto | reverse complement strand
TCTTTCTCTTTCTCTGTCTCTCTCTCTCTCACACACACACAAACACACACACACCAGCCACACAACAAGATTGAGAACTACTTCTGGAAACCCCGTAATTCGTAACTTTTCTTCTTGGTCATTCCAGAGAGGAGGGGTACGCTATCTGTTTTCTCTTCCAATTGGGATGGTATTTTTCCCAAATCAACTTTCTCTCCATTCTGAGAATTTGCTCCCACCTAAATTTTTCAACATTATCAATAAAACAGCATCAGATCTAAAAATTGACCTGCCATTTGATCCTATAATTCCTTTGCAGGGTATATACCCAGAAGACCAGAAATCACATTATAACAAAGACATCTGTACTAGAATGTTTATTGCAGCCCAATTCATAATTGCTAAGTCATGGAAGAAGCCCAAGTGCCCATCGACCCACAAATGGATTAATAAATTATGGTATATGTACACCATGGAATATTACGCAGCCTTAAAGAAAGATGGAGTCTTTGCCTCTTTCATGTTTATGTGGATGGAGCTGGAACATATTCTTTTTAGCAAAGTATCTCAAGAATGAAAGAAAAAGTATCCAATGTACTCAGCCCTACTATGAAGCTAATTTATAGCTTTCATATGAAGGCTATAACCCAATTATAGCTCAAGAATATGGGGAATGGGGCAAAGGTGGGGGAGGATAGCTGGAGGGAGGGTAATTGGTGGGACTACACCTACTGTGCAACTTAGAAGAGTACAGGTGAAACTTACTAAATGTAGAATACAAATGTCTTAACAAATATAATAACTAAGAAAATGCCATGAAGGCTATGTTAAACAGTTTGATGAAAATATTTCAGATTGTATATGAAGCCAGCACATTGTACCCCATGACTGCACTAATGTACATAGCTATGATTTAATTAAAAAAAACAAACAAGAATATATTGTATAACTGATTGATGAAGAAATACAGGTGGCTAATATAAATGTATAATAAATGTCATTGATGGAAAGCTGTTTAACCTTACTAGTAATCAGGGAAATGCAAGATAAAACTATTTTTTAACCTATCATTTTAAAAGATGATTTGACATTATCTATTAAAGCTGAAAATGTGCATGGCCAACAATGTGGCGATTCTTCTTTCCTGAATCTCCTCTATAGGTACCTTTATACCTGTGCACACAGAGGCAATAACAGGTGTGTTTGTTGCAGGATTTCCGTGAAAGGAAAAAACACCGGAACTAAGTGTCCATCATGAGAAAACTGACTAAGTTAAATGTCAACATGGAACCTATGACACAATGTAAGAGATATGATTGCTTAGTGTACGGACATGCTGGGTGAAATAAAAAGCAAGAATGCTAAAGGAGCATGGCATTATTTGTGAAAAGTGACAAAAACATTCAACATAATAGTATTTTGGGGGGGAAAGATTGTAGATTTGGGAAGGGTCCATACTGGAGTAAAAAGAGTAATTACTTAGCTCTGAAGAGTCCCAAGGTTGGCAGGAAGGTAATGGAAATGAGTCAGATGTACATAGAACCACAATGTTAACTTTTTTTTAGTAAGTCATTTGTACATAGATCATGAATACATTTATGCCATTGTGGGATTCAATGTGTTGATTATTTTTACAAATTGGAGTGCTTAGATCCTACTAATTAACATAGCCTTCACCTCATTTACCCAATTACAGTGTTAAGACATTTGTGTTCTACACCTGATGTAGGCAACTGGTACTTGCAATATGCTCCACAGGTGTGGTCCCACCATTAAACAACGTGGTTAACTCTTAAAAGCATAGAGTAATTAACAAAGTAAAGAATGGGATGAAATATATTTTGTTAATTTTGTTTACTGCTGTATCCCTGCACCTGAATAGTGCTTGGTGCATAGTCAGTATTTACTACATAATTGATAAATGAATGAACAAACACCATACCATTTATATACATTAAAAATATACACACTCAAAACAAAAACACCAACTTTGCACCAACAGACACACATTCATATCCTTCAGAAGATTGCCCAGAGGGGTGGAGGTGAAACAGGAGCAATAGATGGGATGAGAAGGGAAGAAAAGAGAAAGGAAGGGAAAGGAAAGAAAACAAAGGCTTTTCATGGATCTGAGATTACCTGGTGCCACAAATCACATAATTAATTCAGTTCTGTACCTGATACAGAAAAACGAACAAACTTATCTCTGAACTGGCAGGAAAGAGCGAACTTTTCGGAGGGCAAAGTGGAAACCAGTAATTTAAGGAGAGTTGGCTTGAACCTGAGAGGATCTGCTCAGCTTCACAACTGGAATCTGTGGTTTTCCTGCTCTGCAGAACATCAGGTGGAGAAGGCACAGCCTCTGGCCCACACCACGGGACGGAAGGAATGTTTCTGAAACTCACCCATGTTGTTAAAGCAGGGTTAGTTCATTCCACGTTGCTGTTAAACAGTATTTCACTGTACATACATTTATCATTATTTCTTTTTGTTCTCTTGTTGATTGACATTTGGTTGGTTCTAGTATCTGGCTATGATGATCAAGGTTGCCGTGAACAATCTTGTACACACCATTTTATGGACCTGTGTCTTTACTTCTCTTGGGTTGTAAGGCACGTGTATATCTAACTTTATAAGAACTTCCAGGAAGTTTTCCAAAGTGATGATAACATTTTATACTCTTACCAGTAATGTAGGAGAAATGCATATAATATACTTCACATACTTGCCAGCATTTCAGGCTTTTAAACTTTAGCTTTCTTCATTAAAGAAGTGGATAACTTGTGGCTATTTTAATCCATCATTTCTTTGAGACAAATGTTATCTTTATATTTATTAGCCACTTACACATTTTCTTCTGTAAAGTGGCCAAATATTTGTGCACATTCTTTATTGGATTGTCTTTTTAAGTATCGCTAAGTTGTAAGACTTTTAAAATACATATTCTGCCTCTAAGTCTCTTTCTTAGACAGATAAATTGGAAACATTTTTTTCCTAATGCGTGGCTTGTCTTTTTCATCTTTACTCATTCTTCTTAAAGAGCTGAAGTTTCAAGAAAAAACAATTTAAGTGGGATCATTTTTAAAATCTGTTTGACAACCCTTTTAAAGAAAATTACTTATTTATTTATTTATTTGGCAGGTTAAAATTACATATACAGGGTGGTCATAATGTTTGTGTGAAATTTAAAGTTGCACATAAACTTTATGGCCCCCCTCCTGTATTTGTGGTCTCCAAAGTAATGTTTTGATCTATGCATACATTGTGAAATGGCTAAATCAAGCTCTTTAACATACACATTACCTCAGCTATTTATCACTTTTGTGGCGAGAACACGAAGATCTCTGTTTGTAATTTTCAAATGTACATTATATTGATATTAACAAGAATCATCACATACAACAGAATGAAATGATGATTGAAATGATTGAAATGATTGAAATCTTGACATGATTCCCCCTTCTTAACTGAAATCTTCTGTCCCTTTGAAGTTTTCAGTGTTGAAGAAGTCCAGTAAGTCATGTTGTTTATGGTTTGTGATTTTTGTGTTCCATCCAGAAAACCTTTGCCTATCTCCAGGTTGTGACCCTATCCTCCTGTTCTCTTCCAAACCCTTTCTAGTTTTTAGCCTTTTGGGTCTATGAATCACTGTAATTTTATTTTATTTTTTTGGTGTGTTTAGGGTTTGAGGTAGGGGCCAAACAGATGGTAGAATTTCAACTTAAATTTGGATCCTTGATATTTGCTTCAAAAAGGTCTCCACAAAACATGGGCTAGAAGAAAACACCCCAAACTCATGACAGTGGTTTTTTCTATAAAGGCACAAGGGAAAGACCAGATTATCAACGAAATCAGTAATGAGTTATTTATTTTAAGAGGAAAGAAAAGGTCAGAAGCCATTACACAAGTTGGTGATGTTTGTTAGTTCTGCACAGAGGCTATGTTGGTGTTTGTTGTAAATGCCCTGTTCTTTTTCCTATCTTAAACAATTTTCATAATTAAAAACAAGAAAAAGAGTGCGCTACAGCATAGCAATGAAAAAGTTCCTTTGAATACTGCAGACTGGCGGTGTCATGCTAGACAGTGTGATTAGATGCAGGCGAAATTGCCAAACTCTCTTGAAAGATCACAGTCATTTCCAAACTTGGAAGAAGCTACGTGGTTGAATCATCCACCATG
Source organism: Perodicticus potto (assembly GCA_963574655.1). Classification (NCBI taxonomy): domain Eukaryota; kingdom Metazoa; phylum Chordata; class Mammalia; order Primates; family Lorisidae; genus Perodicticus; species Perodicticus potto. The sequence goes on along the minus strand of CAUYRH010113940.1, from coordinate 29,768 downwards.
AACGTCTATCACTTAGGGTGTCATATCTGTCATAAGCTTCAGGTTCATTTTTCAAGAAAAACAATATAATGTGAAGCCAAATGGAATTCAATTCAACCAAGAAAATAAACTAATAAGAAAAGCACAAAAACCTCAGAATTCTTTGATAAATCTCAAAATTACATTGCAATTCAAAATTAGGCCAAAGCAGTCATTAGCAAAAAAAGTTAAGCTCAACTTTTGTGTTAATAAAGAAGAAAAAGTAATATAATTGTAAGCATCAACATGTGCCATGTCTGTTTAATATAAATATGTATTCTAGGACTGTGGTCCCCAACCCTCTAGCTGTGGACTGGTGCAGGTCTGAGACCTGTTAGCAACCAGGCTGCACAGCTGGAGGTGAGCATCAGGTTAGCCATTGAGGTTTTATTTGCATTTATAGCCGCTCCCCATACTCACATGGCCATCTGAGCCCCCACTCCTGTTGCTTTATCTGTCACTGTCTCCCATCACCCCCAGATGGGACTGTCTAGTTGCAGGAAAACAAGATCAGAGTTCTCACTGATTCTGCATTGTGGTGCATTATACAATTATTTCATTATATATTACCATGTAATAATAACAGAAATAAAATGCACAATCAATGTAATGCACTTGAATTATCCTGAAACCATCCCCCCACCCCCAACCTCCAGTCTGTAGAAAAAGTGTCTTCCATGAAACGAGTCCCTGGTGCCAAGAAGGTTGGGTGGGGACTGCTGCTCTAGGGCATTTGGGTCTGTGGCCCAGTAGCATCAACTGAGCACTGATCACAAATGCAGGCTTACTGGTCTCACACCTAACCTGAATTTCAGGAGGTGCAACTCAGGAGTCCACTTTTTATAAATGCTTTCTAGGTGATTCTTTTGCTAATGTTGGAGAATGACTGCTCTGGTGGAAATTTAATGATTCCTTTTTGGACACCACCAGATTTTCCTTTCTACATTGAGGGGTCTTCTATTTTATGAGCCTTGGGAGTATTGCCCACCTCAACTTATAAGCCCCAAAGGCCATAAATGTCACTGGCTTACCAGGGAACTGGAATTAAGGCACGTGACCCTGGCTTGGCCATTCAGATGTACCACCCTAGACTTTCAATCTGAATCTAGTGCTGCAAAGAACCTGTTGTGGAGGTTCTGTCTGACCTTGGGCAGCACCCAAAGTGCTGTGACTCCCAAAGGGCACTCTGAGTGCAGGGTGGCAGGAAGGGCATCCCTGGAGCAGGTGTGTGGTGGCATGTGGACTGTAGAGTCAGCCACCCCACCTTACTGATTTGCTATGCCTTCCCCCAGACTGGCTCAACACCCTGCCTATGAATTTCCTGAGCTACCAGATCTTTATAATAGATTTCTCTTCACCTTGGTTTAACCCGAGTTGATTTCTGTAGCTGACTACAGCCTGACTGCATGTGCATTTAATACAGTCCTTTCTAGTTCCTCTTTGCTCCAAAGTCTTTTTTCCAATTGATGTTATATTTCAGAATCAAAGATATTTTAGAATTTAAAAACAATACTTATCACACACATACACACACGATGAACATATATACATCTATATTTGGAGGTAAAAAGTCTGCAAAAAACACATCAGACTCTTCAGTCAGCTTTATTTGCCACCGATCTGTATTTTTATACTTGTTTTCCCAAGAATATGCATTACTGTTCAAAATAACAATGTTACCACTTTAGACAAGAACATGGTGTGTGTGTGCAAATTGTAAACTTGTCAAGGTTTAAGTATAGAAACTATGTGTTATTCAAATGGACTATTTTTAAAAAGCATCAGAAATTCAATCCTGATCGAATTGTATTAACTATAATAGATTGATCAAAGGTATCTATTATAGTTATTTGTAATTAGTAGGAAAGAAATGGGTTAAATAATCTCATACATGAGTAATGGCTAAATGAGTTTTGGTGCCTCCATACTCTGGAATCTTTTATGGCTATGAAATACATTTTTGAAGAAACACGCATTACCCATCTTCCTGCCTCTGGCACCACCAAAGCAAATGCCATACTGCTCAGAGTTAAGTTTTGAATACAGGGAATGTGTCAGTCCCTTGCAAAATGGGAATTCAGCTTGTGAATCAAAGATGTTTGGACAGAAGGGCTGAGAGTGCTGACTGAGGCTGCTGCTCACCCATTTTGGCGGAGAGCTAGTGCCTTGGGCATTTCCAACGATTGATCCTCTTGAAAACCAGCAGGGGAGGTTTGCCCACATCCACCCTTCACTCTGTCTCCAGCAGCTTCCCTCTCTTCCCTTCCTTGTTCTGGAGTTGCCCGCGCTCACTTCATCAGGCCAGCGGCCCAGGCTGCGGCTGATCACCCCAGGCAAGGGCTCCGCAATCCTTCATTAATTTTAATGTAAAGTAAATTGTTTAATTTACTCCTTCCACTGGAGAAGGGCCCACAGACCAAGGTATTTTTAACCAAGATGTTTGATGAAAATATAAAACGATAATTAGAAAAGGAAAAGGGCAGAAGGAGGAATGGCTGAGTTCCTCGTGGTTCAGGGGCTCCAGACAGCACACCTGCTCACGAGAACAGTGAGTATTCTGCGTTTTCTACTATCAAGGAGGCAGGCCAAGAGTGGCAGGGTCCCAGCCCAGAAGTCAGGCAATGATGAAATGTTACAGAGGATTTAAACTGAACAAGCCTCCCCGAGTTCACAGTGGCAGGATCCCTCTGCTCAGCATTTTTCATTTGTCTTTTGACCCCCAGACACCAAGTCAGCCCACCCCCGTAGTGGGGCCCCCTCAACCCTTGGGCCCCAGACTGCCATGGCCTGTTAGGAACCGAGCTGCACAGCAGGAGGTGAGCAAGTGAAGCTTCCTCTGTAAGTGCAGCCGCTCCCCATCACTCACATCCCCACCTGAGTTCTGTCTCCTGCCAGATCAGTGGCAGCACTAGATTCCCATAGGAGTGAGAACCCTCTATAAAGTGTACATGAGGGATCTAGATTGCCCATTCCTTATGAGAAGCTAATGCCCCCAATCCAGCCTGCTCCTGCCCCCTGCCCCCTACCTACCTCCTGGTCTGTGGAAAAACTGTCTTCCATGAAACTGGTCCCCGGTACCAGAAAGGTCGGGGACTGCTGGCCTAACCCACTCTCTAGGTTGATGTATTCCTATCACTCAGCACCATCTTCGACAGAAAGGTTAGAGGACTGTTCCATTCAGAGGTTCCTATGACCTCTGATTTCTCCTTTCACCTCTGACCTCCAGTTTATATCACTGACCCTTGGCTATAGTAATAGTCTGAAACTCAAGCGTGGACTCCTGTGTCCAGGTATACTCCAAAGTCATCTCATCTCCTGCATCCTCCTGTCGTATCAAACTTGAAAGAGTGTTCATCCGTGAGATAGCAAACCAGAAACCAGACAAAACACTGCTCCTCCTGGCAACCTGGTTCTGCCTCGTGAGTGCATTTGGATGAACTAAATGTCAAAAAACAACCTTTACTAAACGGTATGGATCACCAGGTCAATATCCTGTTGCAAGCCTTAAAGACCACCTACTACTGCCAGGAGAGGCAGTCAAAAGTGAAGGAAAGATGGGAAACATGACTGAGGAAGTCTTCAAACTTCTGGGGAGCATTCTGCCAAGAGACCTCAACGCCTGAGCCCTCAGAGGCACTCCTCTAACTGAAGCTACAAAGGGCATTTGCTGAGGGGACATTGGCAAGCAGATGATGAATCCACAGAGAACTCCATGTGATCAGGAGACCAACAGTGACAAAGGAAAACATCTCGTTCAAGGACATGGTGGCTCACACCTGTAATTCTAGCACTCTGGGAGGCCAGGGTGGGGAGGATTTCTTGTGTCTATTAAAATAGAAAAATTAGTTGGGTTTGGTGGCACATGCCTGTATCCCAGCTTCTTGGGAGGCTGAGGCTGGAGGCCTGAGCTCAGGAATTTGAGGTTACAGTGAGCTATAATGACACCACTGCACTTTACTGGGGGATGAATTCTCAACAAACAAACATAACAAAGTAGCCTAGACGTTAATAGATTAACGTTTAGATCCTCAGAGAGGCTCATTTGGGTCCAACATGCAGAGACAGAACGAGGAAAGAAGTTATTCCCTCCCATCTCTCTCTGAGGGCTTCTCTAATACCTAGCACCTGGAGATGCAAGCTGAACACGAGATCCAGAATGCCTTTTTGGATGTATGAAGCAAACTGTGTATGTGTGCATGTTGAGCTTACGCAACTACAAATCAGCTGATACGCAATAACTGTGCTCTACTCCTGGGAGGCACCAGACAGTACACAAAGAAGAGGGAAACCTTCCCTGCCTTGGAGAAATGTATCGCTCTGCCCTTGATTTGGAATCAGCTCTCTTCACTTAATTTTCCTGTCCTTATACAATCTTTTCTTGAATTCCTTCAGGTATTATTCAGCAGTGTAAGAGGAAAGTCAGATTTGGGGCCCACCCTCAGAAAGATGCTATAGGTTATCAAATTTGTGTTCAAAAGTAATGTCCAGGCTCGGCGCAAGTAGCACAGTGGTTACGGCGCCAGCTACATACACCAAGGGTGGCAGGTTCGAACCCAGCGTGGGCCTACCAAACAACGACAACGTGGGAGGCAGAGGCAAGAGAATCGCTTAAGCTCATGAGTTGGAGGTTGCTGTGATGCCATGGCACTCTACCAAGGGCAACATAGTGAGACACTGTCTCAAAAAAAAAAAAAGATAATGTCCAAAAATGCTGATTGGGTTTCCTGCCTCAAGGACTTGGCTTCATCCTGGTGCAGATGTTTTCAGGTCCCTGATGGCACTGAGGGAAGTCTCCTTAGAGGCTTCCTGGGCGGATAATCTATTTACAGGCCGTCCTTAGGTTACACATAAGACAGGATCTACAGGTTTGCTCTTAAGTTGAATTTGTATGTAAGTTGGAACAGGTACATTTACCTATTACCTGTAACCGGTAAGTGCATTTGTAAATGCAAGTTGTACATCAGTCAGATATTCATAACTTGGAGACTGCCTGTAGATGGAAATCCTTGGCCTTCGGAGACAGGCAGAAGCAGGGAACGGGCGAGGTCGCTGATCAGCTGACTCCGAGCTAATCCACAGGAGAGTGTACTAGATGGGCCTGCTCTAACCAGAGGATCCTTTAAAAGAAGACAGTGAAGCGTGCCCCTACTGGCCTGGGAGAAACCAAATGTCCACGCTGTGAAAGGCTTGTTGCACCACAGGGCAAGGGACCGTGGCAGTTTCTAGGAACTGAAAGCAGTCCCCAGCCCACAGTGGCACAAAACGGGGACAGCAGTGCTGAAGCCCCAAGGAGCAGAATTCCAACAACAACCTGGAGTGAACTTGGACTAAGTTCCTAAGCTCCAAATAAGCTGACGTGTGGCTGACATCTTGACTGCAGCCTTGTGAAACCCTCAGCAGAGAACCCACCTAAGCCTCTGGACTAATGGAAATTGTAAGATGATAAGGTTGTGTTGCATGAAGCTGGTAAATTTGTGGTAATGTATCATACAGTGACAGGAAACAGCTATATCAGTATATCTCGGTTCTCAAAGCCCTGTTGTAATACCTGGTTCTTCTCTACCTTCCTGGCTTTACCTGTCACTCTTCCCCTGTTTTTGAGGGGGGAATGCAGCCATTCAAAAGTAGTTTTGTCACGGTGCTGACCTTGGAGGGGGTTAGTAATTGGCAGGACCATGCAGCAGTTTCTGGAGTGGTCTAATCTGGGTGCTGTTTGGTTCAGTGTATTGCGTTGATGAAGATTCATAGAGCTATACATTTGGAACGGCACCCTTTTATGTTCGAGTCAATTAAAAGTTTACTTGAAGTTACTTTTGTAGACTATTATTTAAAGACCTAAGAAAAGGTTCACAGTTTAGTATTTCTGTTAAAAAAAAAAATCAAAATTACCATCTTTAGAAAGAATAGCAAATAAAATTCAAGGCATATTAATAGCAGTTTTCTGAGAAATGTAAAAAATGCTTAACATGAGACAAATTTATTTGTTAAATGTTACATATGTATCATGCAGCATGCATATATATGCATTATATATGTAATATATGAGGTCTGACAGTTAAGTTTGGAACTCATCCTAGAAAAAGAGCTGCCTACTTCATTGCTACATGTCACTATGGTCCCCCCCAGTTCCTCTCCTTGGGTAGTTGTGCACTGATGCCAGTGCCTAATGCACCCTTCAAAGCAATTTTGGAACTCTATTTCCAGAATGGCCATGAGATCTGTCATTATACACCAAGCAAAACAATAGTGAACGCCCCTCCGCAAGACACCATCCATCTGTTGACAGGCACACAGCTGTGAGACCCTGATACACCAAGGTTACGAAGCCTTGCTGAGGTTTTTGTACAGTGCTGCCAACGTAAGCGCTCGGTGGCAAGTTTGTGAACTTTATTGTCAGCGCTTCATACGATGACAGCTCTGAAGGTCATTCTAGAAAAAAGTTCCAAAATTGCTTTGGAAGGTGGACTCGGCTCTGGTGCACAGCTTCCCAAGGGGAGTACTTCGAAAGCTACCGGAGTGATATTCAGCAATGAGGTATGTAGCACTTTTCCTAGGATGAGTTCATGAACTCAAGTATCAGAACCTGTTTTATAGACATTCCCCCTTTTTGCTATTTGTATTTTATGTAGTAGCATAAACATGCTATAAGCAAAAAATGCGGATGGATGTTGAAAAAAGATGTGATAAGATTCACTTTTCAGTTTTGAGTTTTAAACCTTCTAGCAAGCTAATGATGGTGTGAACAGAACACTTCACAGGACCGAGAACAGCTAACAGGAACCACCAGTCAACCATTTACTGAATGCTTAAGCCCAGAGATAGGGCCGGTTAAAATCCAGAACAATATAAGCTGACTTTCAACTTCAGAATAATTTAACATTGTCCTAGAATTTCAAACCGATGTAGTATGGGCACAAAGTAGAAGGAAACGTTTTGCTCTTTGAAGAAAGGAGAAAAAAGTATATTATGTGTGGGTAATTTGTCTGCTAGAAAATCTAATGGGACTTACAGTAACATTACTTGAACAAATAGTGTGATCTGAAATGAACATAAACATACAAAATCAATAGCTACCTTACACATCAGAGGGAGTTTGTTAGAAAATATGAGGGAAAAAGAGCCCATTTACAATAACCTGAAAACTACATAATTCATCAAAACATCCTTAGAAGCATAACAGGAATTTCAGGCCACTAGAATTTGACCACTTGTGGATCTGAATCATTTGGTGGTGGGTTATAGGAGAGATGGGGACTGTTTTGTTGAATGTTCCCTTTTTTTGTTTGTTTGTTGTTCTTTTTAACCATTGAAAATCCACTGTACTTGTGCCCAGCTGTCAGGGCCGTGAGAACAAACAGCCATGCCAACGGCAGGCTTGCAGGTTTTATAAGTAGCTGAACACTTCTCTGACTCACCTCTTATTGATCTATGAGAACTATTTACATATTTAAGAAACACACTTCCGTTTTAAACATATATGATAGACACTTCTCCTTGTTCATCATTTATTTTAATGTATGGTCTTTTATGCATAAAAGATTTTTAAAAAGATTGTCAAGTGTATTGCCATTTATTTTGTACTTTATTTCTGATTTCAAAATATTTATGCATACGAAGTCTATCCCTATCCTAGAATCAGAAGAACTAGAAAGAGGGGGAAGGAAGTGTTTGCCCTATCCATATTCAAAGAGGATATGAATGATAATATTTCAATCATTGTGTTTATAGCCGAAGAACAGATGTACCCACTGAAATAGTTTTGATTCTAGAAAGGAGACCTGGAGAGGCCAGCTCAGCTAACCAAACAGTAGCCTGAATCATTTCCTCTTACACTGATGATCTCCTTTTTAAAAACAATTTGGGTGGCATCACTGTGGTCACTTCAACCACCTCAATGGGTCATTGTCATGATGCAGAGAGGGAAGGGTACAGTGCTTCTCCCTGGCTCCAGAGTGGGATTCAGGAAGCCTTCCTGGAAGGATCTACACATCACAGCTTCTGGAGATTTGTGTACCAAAGAGTTCATCAGACCTTTTCAAGACCCGAGAAAAATAACTCCTTTAAATACTGGTGTGTGGGTCAACTTCTGGGCTTGGCATTTAAAGCTGTTGTTCTATTTGCCCTTTCATATTTCTTCATATAAAATATAACTTGTAATCAATACTTTTAAATGTGAATTTTAAGTCCAGAGAGGACAGATGGTATTACTTAGCCATCTTAACCTGGGAGAAATTTTATATTCTTGTAATGTAGGAAAGACTGACCTCTGAATAGTCATGAGGTAGTCCGTTTGCACTCCACCCTGCAGGTTATTAAAAGTTATTTGAAGGAGAAAATGGAATTGTGTAATAGGGTTGGAAGATGCCATAGAAGGGCGAGTGACTAAGATTGTAAGCTGCTCCCAGATGATGTCTTGGGGATAAATGGGTCACCATCTCCATGGTCCAGACTCCTGGGGTTTCCTCCCACGGCCAAAACCAAGACACCAAACCCAGATGGCCATTGATTAGTGGCCCCTAGGAAATACCCAATGGCAGTGGTTACCTCTGGGGAGAGAAAGGACAAGAAATGGGCATGGACTTTTACTCAGATCTATATCATTTTATTTCCTATAAAAACAGAGTGTTCTAAAGCACCTACAGCAAAATGTTAACATCAGTTAACTGGATTGCTTTTATTTATTTTTTATACCTTTTTATTGTTTATTTTTTAGACCTGTCTGTAGGTATGAAATGATTCATAAATAAAGATTAATTTTTAAGAAAAAAAATGAAACACAACTATAGCCTAGGATGAAGGAGGGAAGGGGAGGGAGAGGGGAAGGAAGGGGGTAGGTCAATAGAGGGAGGGTTAGTAGGGGAACCACATCTATTGCATATTGCAAGTACAAGTTGGATCTATCAGGTGTAGAACACAAATGTCTTAACGCTGTCATTGGGTAAATGAGGTGAAGGCTATGTCGATTAGTAGGATGTAAGCACTCCGATTTGTACAAATAATCAACACGCTGAATCCCATAACGACATAAATGTATTCATGATCTATGTACAAATGACTTAATTTTAAAAAAAGGCTAAAAAGAAAGATAAAACACCATTAGTGGCTGTCTTTGAATAGTTAGGACTATTTTTGCCCTTGTTCCTAATTTTCTACATTTTCTATAATTTTTATATTGAGCACTGTTACTTTTATAATTAGGAAAAAACAAGCTCCATTTAAAAAAGTCATATAACTAGCCACAAAGAATAGGAATGAACTGAGAAGGAAAAGAGATCAAGGATGATGCTGATAAAATGGCAAATGACAAAGCATAAAATATGGTTAAATTGCATTAACCTGTACTTTATTTATTCAGAATTAATTAGTGGGCAATTGGCTTGGGCCTTGCATGATTGGTGAAGGAAAACGACTTTGCTTAGTACCAGGTGGGATTCTATTTTTAATGCTTATTATATAATATCTGTTTCCTATAGGCAGGGGACATATTTTTTTACATATTTGATTTCTCCTTCCCTTCCAGGGATTTCTGGGCCCTTGACTGGCTGACAACAAACACCTGTTGAAGGAATGATTAAGCAAAAAGAAAAAAAAAGGCAAAATTGCAGGGAGATTTTCAATCTACTTAAGAGAACAAACTCTTAATAGCTGTTAGCTCATTAAGTGCTGAAATGTAAATATTGTAGCTAATTAAACACAGCTTTATTTATTTGTTTTAGCAAGCCCCAGTTGAACATCAATTACAGAATAAAATTTTAATGAATAAAAGAGCTTAAAAAAATCTATGCATTTGCTAATGCTGACCCATCTCCTTTTTTCCAATTAGTGTGAATTATCATCAGGCCTCCTTTCCCCAGTTTTGTTGCCCATGGGGCTTTCTCAAATCCAAAGTGGACACTTCAGCTCTCCACCTGCACCAGACCTACACCCACCCAACTGGATGTGATTGGGGAACAACACTGCACCAGGTCACCTGGTGTCACTGTACGTTCTTCACCTCCACCCTTAGGGGACCCCCAAGCCACATTCCCTGTGCTCCATCCTGCTGCCCTGGAAGACGCAACCCATACCTTCTCCTCCATCTTTCCTAAGTGATGACTGGAGCTTTCTACCTTACTGAAATAAACTAAAGCAGCAGCCGAGGAGGCTCTGCTTCCCTGAGCTAGTACACCTGCCATTCTTACCCACACCCCTGCAAGGGTCAACCTTCCTTGGGGGTCATAGTTCAGCCTCACTCGTTTCTCCAGAAGTCTCTCTGTCCTTCCTGCATCATCAGTTTTCTTTCCCCCTTGGGTCTTTCCCATCAACACACAAATGAGCTAGTTATTTTCATAGGGAGGACTGTCTGATTGTCTGGAAATTTTGACACCCTGAAACTCTTCCTTCTTTTGTCACCCCAGCACACCAGACTCCTGGACCTCCCTCTTGTCCTCTGCCTCCTTTGCCAATGTCTCCCAATCCCTCAGATTTCATGATGTGCAAGGATCAGGTGGGTGACTGGAACACTCCTCTTCTCAACCCACTTGCTGATCTCATCTGTTCTCATGGTGAAAGTTCAGGAGATTGTCAGAGGTTTGTCACCTGCCTGGACCTAGACTCTCATGTCTCATGTGCTCTCAGCTTCTCCACTTTGATGTCAAAAAGGCATCAATCTTAATGCGCCCTGTATTGGACTTCCGATTTTTCCCACCGAATCTATTTCACTATCTTTTCCATTGCAGTGAAGGGCAGGTAGGTCCATCCTTCAGTGCACAGGCCCAAACCCTTAACTCAGCTTGGCCCAGACCCAATGCTGCTCTCTTGTACCTTATGTCCAGCAAATCCTCTTGTCTCTACTTTCAAATATCTCCAGCATCTGACCATTTCTTCCCACCTCTTGTTACCATGGTGTCCAAGTTCACCATCATCCCCTATTTAGACTATTGTTAAAAAATCTGCCACATAGTTCCTGCATCAGCCCTTGCTCCCCTTTAGACCCGTGCCCCCCAACTTCCAGGTTGTGGACTGGTATCAGTCTGTGGTTTATTAGGAATGGGGCTGCACAGAAGGCAGAACATGAGCAAAGCTTCATCTGTATTTACAGCCACTTCCCATCACTCATATCACTGTCTGAGCTCCACCTCCTATCAGGTAAGTGGTGACATTAAATTCTCATAGGAGCCAAACCCTACTGTAAACTGTGTATGTGAGGGATCTAGGTGGCAAACTCTTTATGGGAATCTAATGCCTGATGGCCCGAGGTGGACATGTAATGTATTTGACTCATTCTGAAACTATCCCTTCTTGGCCCATCTACCCTGCAGCCCCATCCATGGAAAAATTGTCTTCTATGGGACTGGTCATTGGTGCCACAAAGGATGGGGACTGCTGCTTTAGCCAATATGCAACACAACAGCTAGAGTTATTCTGCTAAAGATCCACTCATGTCACTCTGTGCTCAAAACCCTCCAGTGGCTTTCTGTCCCTTTCCAAACAAGAACAGCAGGCAAGGCCCTCATATGGCATCCTCCCCACCCTCCATCTCTGACCTTATGCTGCCTGGGACTCCTTGCTCTTCCTGGGCCACCCCAGCCTCAGTTTCTCCTTAGGGCATCTGCACCTTCTGTTCCCTCTGCTGAATGCTCTTCCCTCCAATTTCTCATCATTTACCCTACCCTTTCTTTTATGTCGTCTTTCTCAAATGTTACCTTAGCAGAGACATTTGTTCCCTGCATGGCCCATCATCCTTCCCATCCTTTCCACCTTAGTATATTTCCTCCTCTACCATAATCTAATTTGGAACTCACTACAGAACTTTCTGTGATATTGGAAATGTCCATTCTATGCTGTCCAATGTGGTAGCCACTGGCTACACGTGGCTGTGGAGCACTTGGAAGTGGTGAATGCAACAGAAGAACTGAACTTTTAATGTCATTTAATTTTAATTAAGTTCAGTTTCAATATCCAGATGTGGCATGTGGCTACTGTATTGGACACAGTTAGTCTATCATTTATTTACCCCCCTACTAGTTTGTTCAGTGGTTGGTCCTGTAAATATGACTTCCTGAAAATTGTATCCTCGATTGGCTTATCCCCTTCACTAGAATGTACGCTCCATGAGGGCAGATATTTTCTGTGCCTAACATAAAATAGGTGTCAAAAAAACATTTTCTCAATGAATGCCCTTTACCTCAAGTCTATCATTTTAAGAGTCAAAGCTTGTTTTTATTTTAAAAATTTTTAGAAGTTGTTCTAAGCTACACATGACACGTCCTTATTTTAACTTAGTGCCAGAATATGTTTCCTTGCTATTTCAATGTCACTTTTCTGCACATCAATTGTAATGTGGTAATAAATTGTGTCCTCGGAGACCATTAATGTCATCCCTTCATTAATTGCTCCAGATTGCCGGGGGTTTATAGTCTGTCTACTAACTCACTGTTTATCATTAAGTTTTTCTTGCTGTTGTGTCTACTTTATGCCTTATTTATTTTTCAACAAAAATTACTGGATTAGATTTGCGGGTACGTCTATTCTCCCACAGAGTTAAATGCATAAGGTTTGTGACAACTTTCGCTTTGGACACATTCACATGTGTTCAGAGAGATTGGTGGCCTATCACACAATTGTCATGTAAATAATATCAGTAACAACAAAGAGGGCTGTCATTATGATTCCCCTTTATAAATTGAACCATGGAAATCAAATTCCTAAAACCTAAGGCCATTAACACCCAAGTGTTTTTCTTCAAAACTAATGTTCCCTTATCTAACCCAATTCTTCTCAAAACTATAGTCCTTAAATCACCAATTAAAAATCACCTGGGATAACTTGTTTAAAATGAGCATCCTAGTTGGGTGCAGTGGCTCACATCTCTGATCCCAGCACTCTGGGAGGCCAAGGCATTTGAGACCAGCATCAGCAAGAGCAAGACCTTGTCTCTCCTAAAAATAGAAAAACTAGCTGGGCATTATGGTGGGTGTCTGTGGTCTCAGCTCCTCAGGAGGCTGTGGTAGGAAGATCACTTGAGCCCCGGAGTTTGAGGTTGCTGTGAGCTATGACACCATAGCACTTTAGCCTGGGAAACAGAGTGAGACTCTGTCTCAAAAAATAAAATGAGCATCCCTGTGATCCCCCACTAGATCAGAATTTTTGGAGACAGGGCCCAGAAATCAATAGTTTCAATGCATAGCATTAAAGTTTCAGATCCACCAGCACACCCTGGTGGGTGTTTATTTTCTGAAGAAAAGTATAATACTACCTTGAACTTTTATTCTGTATGGGTAAAATGATACCAAATCATGAAATTGTAACAAGTATTCTGTTGCAAACCCAATGAGAATTTTAAGCACTGATTATATAATACATATAAGTTCAACTAATCTGACTATCCTGTAATTAGAGAAGTGACCAATAAAAAATATGTTTTGGTAACAGATCGTGGGTCTAGAGATACTTCTAGATCCTTTCATTGGCTCTTAGAAACAGAGAGATCCATCTATCATGTCTTAAGATCTAAGAGGATATCATCGCTGTTAGGGTTAATAAGAGAAACTCTGAAAGGTGATTGTTCTGGGAGATAAACAAGGTCATCTGCAGCAAAAGCTAATGCACAAGCACGCTTGCTATGCTCACATTTTCTAGCGTGGGTTCCAGAGCATGGAATGACTTTGTGATTAAAAGCCACTGTTGCTGTGTGGGCTGGGACTGCTTTGAGTATTGGTGTTGTGTGCATTCACCAGTCACTGTAGTAATCAGGTCTGGAATACAAGAAAACAATTCTATTTTTCTGTGATTCCCCTGGGCCATTTCTAGCAAAAAGAGATTCTGGCAAAGGTTTTGGTTTCTACAGTGATTGCTGAGACTTTGGGTATTGCAAGGCGAGTCCAGGGAAAACAAGGGTATAATGGGAAGGCCAAAGAGAGAAGAAAGGCCCACATTCGAGACACGAGAGTCAAGTCAATAAAGGCCAAGCACGGTCCGAAAAGCTGTGTTTTGGGGTGGGATGAGGTGGGACAAGCGATTGGTAAGATGAGCACCCCAGGGACTGGCCCCACCAGCTGTGTTAGCCAATGGACAAATGCAAGGAGCAATGCAGGAGTCCAGAGATCTACCAGAACTAGGACAGAGTATAGGCCATGCCCAAGTTTGCCAGTGATAACCAGGGATCAACTTAGAGGGAAACATGGATTCCCAAGCAGGAACTGCAATCAAGGAAGGCCCTTCAGGTGCAGAGCAGTTAATCATTTTGCAGCCTGGGAACCACGGCAGAAAGCCCACTGAGGGTGTGCTGAACCGTGGTATAATAAAGTCAGCAATTGAGGATCTGGGTCACAGTTGTCAATTATAAGTCTATGGTGGGAGGTCATGGCAGGAAACCAAACACTGGGAAGAGAGTGAGTTGGAATAACATGTCCTTAATCCCCTATTCAGCCACTGAGTGGGCATCCGCCATCAGAAGCTGAGTATCTGGAGAATGGGAGAGTAAGGAGCTGCCTGTCTTATCTTTCCAAGGTGAGAAAGAGATGGGCTAAGAGAGCCCACACTCTGGACAGCCTTAAATTCCAGAAATTACATACTGGCCACTGTCATCTCTCCATGGGGCGAATGTGGTCTTTTGGCACTTTAGTTATTTTCCACTCAGTCTGCTAAGGTAAGAAAAAGATAGTGCCCATGGGCTCTGGTCAGGAGCAAAGATGCGCATGGCTATGAGCAGAGGCTCAATGCCAGCAGTTGACAAGAAGCCTCTACCCAACCTCCAGGAGAACCTATTTCTCAGATGAGAGGTATGGGGCATTTGGCCAAGAAATCATATAAGTCACCCCCTCTACTCTGTGGTGGGTTAATTTTTGATAGTTAACAAGGAAAAAGGAAAAGTATCTTATTCTCGCTTGAAAAATAGTCTGTTTCCACCAAAAGTCAAGTTAAAATGATTCCCAATGTCACGGTGTTGAGAGGTAGTGGAACCTTTAAGAAGTGTTTGAGTCATGAAGGCTCTGTTATGAGGGAATTTATGCCACTCTTGTGGGACTAGGGTAATTCTTGAAGAAATGAGTGAGTTCTTGCTTTTGAGGCCTGGATTAATTCCCCTGGGAGTGGGCTGCTATTAAGCAAGAATGCTGCTCATGCTTTGTCCCTTTTGCACATGCTAACCCGCCCTTCTGCTTTTCCTTCAGGTTATGAAAGCGTTCATCAGCAGCTGCCATCATGCACTTGGATTTCCCACCCTCTAGAACTGTGAAGCCCAAACATCTTCTCTTTATAAATGATGATTATAGCTAGGGAAAAAAGTCTAAGACAAGTTTTTAATGAAAAGTTCCATAAATGAGGGTGTAGAGCTAACTTTTTGGAACTCCTTACAATACACATAGGGTGTTCATAAAGTTTGTGTGCAACTATGTTAAACTAAATTAAATTACACACGAACCTTATGTTCATCCTATACTATAACAACCCTCCCTGTGAAGTAGATACAGTGACTTCTGTTTAGCAGAAGGGAAAGGATGTGATGTAGAGAGGTAAAGAAAAGCAAAAAACACAATGTTAGCCATTTTTATTACCCAAAGTTGCCCAGCTTGCAAGTGACAGAACAAACATCTGGACCCATCTCTCTGACATGGAAACTCAAGCTCTCACTCACCACACTATGAATGTCACCAATTATTACTTTTTATTTGTAGTTTTGCTTATTTGGCCTGGTAAAAGATGAAGTAGCTCCAGGGTTTAGGTGTTTGTGAATTTGTGTGTTAGCTTATCAGATGTGTTACATTTATATTACACCTAAGCCTCATAGGTTCAGATAAGTTGTCGAAGCAATCAGTTAGAACTTTTGCAAAACTGGTGAGACAAGACAATTAGATAGTAATTTGTGCTTCATTCTTGCTATAGAATGATAATAACACACTAAAAGTAAAAACCATATACACTTATGAATAGATGCTGAAAAGACCTTTGGTAAAAATCAGCAGCCATTCCAAATAAAATACTAATTAAAATAGGTCAAGAAGGAAACCACTTAAATGTACTAGAGACCACCAGAGTCCAATAGTAAGCATTATTTAAAATGTTGAAACAGTAATGCTGCTTTAAAATGAATCAGCCTTTGGATGGGAACATTTGCTTTAGCTATTATTTTTGTTCAGCATTGTTTGTGTGTTCTAGTGAATTCAGCAGAATAAAATAAAGATGAGTCTAAACATAGAAAAAATAAAATTTATTTTTTTAAAATGTCACTGCTAACATTTAGAAACCAGTTGAATAAGTAATTTAATAAAGTGGCTATGTGACCTGTAAGATGAATATTTAGTTTATTTCATAGTTTTTTCTCTACTCTAGAAATAAAAACATAGAAATGGAATGGATAAAGTATTTCACTCAATATAATGACCTCAAACCATAAATTATTCATGAATAAATTTGACAAGAAAGTTAAAGGACCTTTATGAAAATAAAACAATAAAATCAAATTGATGGAGAAATGAAAAGACGTATTCTCAGACATAAACACTTAATGTCACAAAAATGCCAATTATCCCAATGTTAATATATAATTCATCGCAATTTCCCATTGGAACCAAGGTTTTGTTTTAATTGAAAGAAACTCCTTTAATGTTCATTTGGAAGAACAAATGCCCAAGAATAGACAAAATCTGAAATAAAACATAAATTAGGGGGCATTTGCTTTATGAGATTGTGCAATATGTAACACATACTAGAAAGCTATTTTACCATAGTGGCTGTCAAACTTCAGCATGCATCAGAGCCTCCTAGACGGCTTGTTAAAATACAGATGGCCGGGTCCCACCCAGCATGTCTATGCTATAGGTCTAGAGTGGGACCCAAGTATTTGCATTTCTGACAAATTTCCAGCTGATATTAATGTTTCTAGGATAGGAAATTCCCTTTGAGAACCACGAGGACAACAAATCAATGTAATTTCAGGGAAAAAAAAAAAAAGAGGACAAACCAGTGGAATAGACTAGAGAATCAGGAATTAGTCTAATACATATTAGTATTTAATAAATGATAAACGATATCCACAAAATGTGAATGAATAAGAACTATGAGATGCATAAAACTTGGTATGATGTGGTCTAAAAGAAAATATGTGTTTTTCACGGACCGGACAGGCCATATGAGACAGCTGGTATGAAATTGTCCAAAGCATATGCTTTAGGTCCAGAGTGGGTTCCCAACCCCTGGGCCATGAGCTGGTACCGGTCTGAGGCCTGCGAGGAATCAGGCCACACAGCAGGTGAGCAGCAGGAAAGTGAGCAAATGAAACTTCATCTACATCTACAGCCACTCCCCATCACTGCATTACCACCTAAGCCACCTACTGTCTGATCAGCACTGGAATTAGATTCTCACAGGAGCAAGAACCTTACTGTAAAGTGTGCATGTGAGGGATCTAGGTGTGTGCTGCTTATGAGAATCTGATGCCTGATGATCTGAGATGAGGATATAATGTGCTTGAACCACCCGAAAGCCACCTGCACCCCCATCCATGGAAAAACTGTCTTCCACAACACTGGTCCCAGATGCCCAAAAGATTGGGGTCTGCCAGCCCGAAGGACCACCTAGCAGGGACAACAGAGCTCCATGCTGAGAAGCTATAGGTACCACTGAATCCCTAAAGGCTGAAGAAGAGGGAAGTGACCAGCTGGAATGGAGCTGGATTTGACCTGACATGGGAACTGCAAGGGAGTGCTCTTGAGCAATAGCAGGTAAAGGGTGTCCTTGAAAACATAAAAATACCCAAGTGGAAAGAGATGGCTTTACCCATCTCGTAACTGTGGCGAGCTGAGAGGTCAGATCTACGCAACAGTGCCTGTCAAATAGGAACCACCTTTATTCTTCCCTCCATCCCCAAACTCTATCCCTGTCAACCCAGAAAGCACAGATGAGGAGCTGGAGAGGGAGCAGGAGAAGCAGGGGAGAAAAGAGAGACAAATCAGCCAAGCCCTTTCCCACAACCTGGGCTGCGAGGGGACACTGGGAGAAATCATGACTTCAGTTGAACTTGAGGTTTTGGTCCTGGCGTGTTAATGCCTGAACGGAGACCGCACTGTGTGAATTCTATGACCACAGCACAGGATATTTTTATTGTCTAAGAGTGACCAGAAAAGTCTCCCCATATTTTCATTTGATAGCAGGGGAAGAAAACAATTAAAGGACATTGGGAGACAGAGTTGCTTAAGAGTGTATTTGTTCAATTTAAGAGTTATGTAAAATCAAAAAACTTTTAAATGAATTGCAATTGAAAAAAATTGTGATGTGCTTTTTGCTCCCCATTAGAAGGAGGTTATCTCTGTCCCCTCCTTCTAATGGGGAGCATATGTGGGGAGAGACACATATTTGGGGGGCATTAATACCTGAAGAATTTCAGCACACAAAATAGTAGGATACAAAAGTGAATGAACAAAATGTGTGTGGGGGGCAGCGCCTGTGGCTCAAGGAGTAGGGCACCAGCCCCATACGCTGGGGGTGGTGGGTTCAAGCCCGGCCCCTGCCAAAAATTGCAAAAAAAAAAAAAAGTGTGTGTGTGTAGATGGATGGATAGGTAGATAGATAGGTATATATTTCCCTGTTCTCATAAAATTTAGTGTGATCGAGAAAAATAATGCACAAATAAATATATAATAGGTCAAAAATAGGAGCTATGAAAATATAGTAGGATGAGGGTTTAGAGTTATTGGGGAGTGCTATTCTAAATCAGAGAAGGTAGCAGTCACCTAGACCAAGCTTAATGTGTGCGGGATTGGCAAGATGGCTAACTGGGAGACCAAGTTAGATGTAAGCAGGTGTGGGGAGCCAATGATGGCTCCTCAAAGATGTCCACGTCCTGACTCTGTGCTCCAGGCGTCCCTCTGACGCTCGCATGCCTCTAGGGGTAAAGAGGAGCTCCTCAAATCTGACTGATACAGAATTTCTTGCCATTCTAGCGAGGAAGGATTAGAGCTAGATTAAATCTGATCGTAAAGAGGATTAACAGCCGTGCCAGAACACAACATATTTTGGCTCTGTCCATTGATGCTCTGGACAGACATCTACATACTGTAAACCAAAGCCTTGCAAAAAAGACAGGAGAGATGCTCACATTTCACAATTGTTCAAGGTTGATTAGTTTGATCTTTAAATTGAGCTCATCAACCTAAGGTGAGACTGGGGAGGAAATGCACCTGACACAGAGCTGCTATGGCATTCTCCCAGGGCTGATTCGATTTCCTCTCCCAGCTTGCCTTCTGGTTCACGAGGAGCAGAATGACTTCATT
This sequence comes from Perodicticus potto, assembly GCA_963574655.1. Taxonomy (NCBI): domain Eukaryota; kingdom Metazoa; phylum Chordata; class Mammalia; order Primates; family Lorisidae; genus Perodicticus; species Perodicticus potto. The sequence continues at coordinate 10,500 of CAUYRH010113940.1, read as the reverse complement.
GAGACTCTCTCCTGCACTTTGCTCAGCCTGTGGCTGCCAGCCTCAGACTGCCCGCAAAATTATAAGTGGCCACACTGGCCATCTTGCCAACCCTGGATATATTAGGCTTGTTTCAGATAAATTGTACCCTCTCTGAGAGGCCTTCCCCTTTCCATCTGATTTAGAATAATACCTCCCAATACTTTATTCCCTCATCCTACTATAGTTTGTAGCTTTTATTCTTATTGACAGATTACATATTTATTTTTGCATTATTTTTCTGTACTACACTCAGTTCTATGAGAATAGTGAGATATATATCTATATGTGTATATTTCTCTGTCCATCTACACACACACACACACACACACACACAATTTGTTTACTGTTGTATCCTTAGTGCTTAGAAAAGTATGGGGCACAAAATCGGTCCTCAAGTCTTAATGCTGTCTGAATAACTGAATGAAGCCCTGTTTATCTAACAATGTGGGATGACACTGAGACACCAATGACAAGCTGCCTCTAAGGGTCTCAGAATTCAGGAGCATTTTAAGTTCTTAAGTTGTACACCTGTCTCTCTTTCCCTTCCTCCCACTTCTTGTTAGGGATACAATGAGCAAGAGGCAATGTTCCCTATGCACTTTCACACGCAGTGTGGGCGAGGCCCAGGATCTTGGGAGCTGGGAGCTCCCTGCTTCCCTTTCCTTCTTCAAGGCCCTGGACAGGGCTGAAACATTACTCTACATGCCACTGAATTCCACAAAAGTCTACAGAATGTAGAACTAAAGACCACAGATCCTGGGTTGGGGTTGAGGGTACTGAGGCCACAAGTCACCATGCTCCAGCTCCGGCCAGGTTCAGTCTCTAGGTGGTGGTGGTGTACACTGGGCACAGACTGTTTAAAAAGTAATATTGTGTTTCTCTTGGAACATGAGATCTGTCAGGACAGAAAGAACAAGCTCAGAGAAGTGCTGAGCTCAGCATATAAATCACAATCAAAATAAATAAACTGGAGTGCAATATGCCCTAATTTGGAGCAAACAGATTTGCCAAACACTGAATATTACGCATCCCCAGCTCCCTGCCTCTATGATCTTCGCCCTCTCTTTGGGGTGAAATTCACAGGAGCACTGCAAACGCTGACCTATAAGCCTGAAAATCAGAAAGCAAAAGCACAAACAAATTAATTTCTATAGGAACAGGCTTGGGAGCATTTAGGCTGACAGAAGAATGAGTTCCCTAATTCCTTCCAGCACACAGATCTATAATTTTAAAATGGGAATGGCACAGAGAAGTTAATCTGAGGGTTCAGAGAAATATCAAGCTCAGAAATTTGCTATAGGTTCTAAGTTCTAACAAATAACCTAATACTATTTTAACACAAATCTAAAAGAAAATAGTAAGTTTTCTCTGCTGTGTAAGGGGTGATTCATCATTTCACAATGACCTACAAAGCCCTGGCCCCCCTCAGGCGAATGTCTCCTTTGAAAGCTTCATTATTAAATTGATCTGGGTCCACAGGACGAGTCAAAGTCATGGCAGCCCAAGAGAAGTAGGCTGGCCTGAAGTGCCCCGGAAGGGATTTGAACCCATCCAGCTTCTGTCTTCACTCCTACATTTCAGGCACTTAGCATGTCACATCTCTGTGTTGAAAGTAATCAAGATAAAGCTTCATGTGTTCATTCATTCATGCAACTAGTCAACAAGCAGTTACTGCACGCCTTTGGTTTTATGGTGTACCAGTGAGCACTGAGGACCTTGCCTCAAAAAGCACATTCATATTCTACTAGGGCCCACAGATGTGTCACAAAACTCTAAAACTGTGGACTAACAAAATAGAATTAGGTCCAAAGACCTGTGGAAACTTAGAGGAGAGAAGTGCCCAGCTCTGCTTTTGAGCTGCATCTTAGAGGATGAGTAAGATTTGCTGACGGGAAATTCTAAACAGCATTTCAAATACATGAAGGTGTAAAGTGGATGGCATGTTTGCAGATCGTCAAGAGACTTAGTGTGGGGGCAGTGGATGTGCAGAAAGAGATTTGTGAGTTGGCAAGACACATAAGGCACTGCTTATCAGGATCTTGAAATTCTACTAAGTGTTTGGCCTTGATCCATTAGGCCCAGTGTGCTGGACGCACACCACCAACGTTGTTTTGGCAAGCAAGACCATGATTATGTCTGTTGTTTGGGAAGTGAGTCCCAAGCAAAAATGAAAGGAGGGAGACCAGAATGAGGGGCTCTGCAAGGGGTGATAAATGTGTGGACACAGCTGCAGTGCAGGTGGAAAGGAGGGCATGCAGGTAAGATGCATGCAGGTGAGATGAGTCCAGGTGAGATGTGTCCAGGTGAGATGAGTGCAGGTGATATGGGAGCAGGTGAGATGGGAGCAGGAGAGAGGTGTCTAAGTGAAATGCGTGCAGGTGAGATGTGAGCAGGAGTTAGAGTCAGCTGAGCCTGGTGATGGCTAGAGATGGAGGATGGGGAGGAGGCCAGGGTGAGAGGCTTATCTTGAGTGACATGGCCAGTGCTGCTACCAAGAATGTAAGTGTTCAATGTGCTGCCTGTTTGATGGCAGAAAGGGTGAGTTGGCTCAAAGTATTCATTTCTATTTCCCTTCACTTTTTGTATGGTCTGAGTTTTCAAAGTAGTTAATTCTGTAAACCACTTGGAATTTTGTTTAGTGTTAGTATATGGAAATGATACAAGAACCACAATTTTTTTGTCCCCACATTCCTAGTTTTTAGAATGCTTAAAATGATAATTGGGGTATCATGTGTCCAAGTGAATCTCAACTTGAGGAACCTGGAAGTTGTCTCCAAAGAGCCAAAAGGCCCTGTTCAATAACTTCTTTTTTTTTTTTTTCTTTTTTCTTTTCCTGGTTCATCACTTTAGGGTACCACAATTCCAGCCCACATTCTCTCCACAAACACATTTTTCCATGAATCCAGTGGTTTTCAATTTGGAAGATTTTACAGCCCCCAAGGGACATTTGGCAATGTCTAGAGACATTTTGGGGGGTTGTCACAACTTAAGGTCTAGTAGGTAGAGGCCAGGAATACTGCAGAACACCCTAAAATATACAGGAGAGCCCAACCCCGCCACTACAAAAGAATAGTGTGATCCAAAATGTCAATGATGTAGAGGCTGAGAAACTCTGTTTTAACCTGAATAGGAAAATCTGCTTGAAATAGGATTTTTCTGGGCAGTCAGAGGCTAGGCTTGGGATATCAAAAAGAAAATACTGTCAGATGAGCTATTCAGGAATCTCTGGGCCTCTTTGATGATGCTTCCCATTTCAGAATTTGAGCCTTTGTGGTAAAAGAAGGGCAGACTTGAGGAAAGGCTAAGGAAGTAATATTGGACCAAAGGTCATCTTTGAGGGATCTGTGAATGTTTTCCCTGAGAATCAGGCTTTGGACTATTTCCTCTGATGCTGTCCCGTTAGATACCATGAAGATGATAAAATCTCCCAAGATATATCAAGCTTGGAAAAACCAGTTTCTTATATGTGCATTCTGTTAAATTCTCCAGGATTCCAACTTCTACAGCTACTGAAATTGAATTCTGGTAACTGGTACCTGATATCCCAGCATATCCCAAGTCCTGCTTGTGGAGTGACCTTTATTGATTTATAGGGCTGATTTAGTCACATCTGGTATAGAGGGGCCTATTTCTAGATGAACATACTGTTTCGCTGATTTTACTGATTTAAATACTGCAACTTTACAATATGCTTTAATATCTCATTGGCCAAATCTCACTTATTCTTTTCCATCATCACTCAGCGGATTTTTTTTCTTTTTTTTATTCTCAAGTTTTTACTCTTTATTCTATTATATTTGTCATTTCAATGAAATGTAGAATTATATTTGTCATTTCAATGGAATTATATTTGTCATTTCAACAAAAGTTCCATAGGAATTTTGATTCGGAGTACATTAATCATGCATTAATTTGAAGAGAAAAGAACAACCTGTATCTTCATGTATTTTTCTTTCTGGGAGTTGCTTCTTCATTTAACTAACTCTTATTTTAGTCTTCAGTAGTTAAATTTGTACCAGTTCTTCATATTTCTTATTAAAGTTATTCCTGTGTGCTTTATACTTTTAGTGTTCCTAGAAATAAAATATTTTTCCATGGTTCTGATGGGTTATTAATACATATGAGAAACTAACTAATATTTACATTATATGCAGCTACCTTGAATCTTTTTTTTTTTTTTTTTGAGACATTGTCTCACTCTGTCACTCATGCTAGAGTGCTGTGGCACCATCATGGCTCACTGCAACCTCAAACTCCTGGGCTCAAACAATCCTCTTGCCTTGGCCTCCCACAGTGCTAGATTATAGGAATGAACCACTGATCTAGCCCTTGAATTCCATTTTTAATTTGAGTATAATTTCGAGTGATTCTCTTGGCAACTTGATCTCATTTTAATTGTTCCTTTGTCTTGATTTCATCTAATAGCTTACAACTTTCAGAAAATGTTAAAAAGTTAGAATGATCAGGATTTTTCATCCATTTGACAAATGACTTGTTTTATTTCTGGTTTTGGTAGGATTGCCTCTTATGTATTAGCTTTGATTTTTCTCACTCCCTCGTGAAATTTCTGAATGTCCATCATGGGGTCTATATCCTGGTATTACACTAATGCAGGGGGTCAACAAAATCCTCCTAAAGAGCTGTGGTAGAATGACAAAAAAATATGATGGAGGACAAAACAACCTTTAAACGAAAAGATCTGAGAAGAAGAATTACACCTTCCAGAGACACACTGGAACCCAGGACTGAGGCCTGGGTTTGTTCCCGCCAAGGTATCATTCATTAGAATTCATGCTTGACTCTAGCTGAGGACAGATGCAATATGTAAACAGTTCCATTGCATCATTACCTTAGATTCTAAACTACTGGGAGGGATGCTACAAATTTCAATTGTTAATAAACTTGCAACCACACTGGCCATAAAAATATCTTAATGTACTTATTTCCTGAAAATAATGATCTCAGTAAACTATCTAAAATAGGAGTGGGCTGCCCTATATAATGCCTGCTGTGTCTTAGAAGCCAACAGAATGCTACAAAGGACACCAATTATTCCAAAAATGACACACATAATATATTTCAACTTTCATAATATGTTTTAATTTTTTTAATGTCCATTCATTGGGAGCCATTGCCTAGATGTGAGGATGTGACTTGATTGGTAATGTCACTTTATTTTTTTCAGGGCACCAAGCCTCATACATAATGTGACTATCTGAGACTCTGTGACTAAATAAACTTAACAACTGAGGGCTGATTTGTCACAAAATATCATCTCTCTTTATTAATTCAGCATGTCTCTAGAGAACTTCTTTCTCTCTTACAAGCTCAGCACTTCCTAATGTTTAATAAAAGATTAGGTTTCCAAAAAATAGCTGAGCAGGTTAGAATGCAATTGTGCTTATAAGTCCTAATGCAACAGTTCCCAAATTCTCACTAACATGCTTGTGAAAGAACGAAAAACAATAAACCCTGAAATTAGACCAGAATCCTGAAGGAATTCATAACTAAAAGCCTCTGGTGCTGGATTAATGAATATTTTAGAAGACTATGTACAGGTCCATTAAACTTTCTCCTCTCCAGTATGGTAGGAAGGAGGAAAAGGCTTTGAGAAACTCCCAGCATCTCCATCAGGCCCTGAGAGCCAGAGACTGAACCAGTAGCACGACTGGGGACATGCCAGGGAACTGTAAGCTTCTCTCCACCTTCACTCCCAACTCAACCTCTTTATTTATACAACCTACAAATTCCGAAGGCTCTCAAGGAGGACTGAGCTTCCTGGAAGGAGAGCGCTCACTTACAGAGTGCTGTGTGTGTGCCAAAGCAGAATGCAACGAGTTTCCTGTACTCTCCTTTCTTGTGTTTCCAAGAGCCAGGAATTAAGGCTATCAGATGACTCCATCTCAGTTTAGCAGAAGCTTATAGTATGAACACTCGCTAAAAATAAAACAAAACAAAAAAACCCCAAGAAATGTGCAAGCAGTTCTGAAAATGAGTTCATCTTCCACACACGGATCTATCAGGGTGATTCTATTGGCATCCACAGGGCCAGTGAGAAGAATTAAGGATGTCCTCCATGTACTTCCCATTGGTAATACTAGCTTTGCATACATTTCCTCTTGTTCAAGTCCAAAATCCCCTATATCAATGGGCAAGTGAGATGAATAGAACCTTCTTTAAAGAAGACAGATCAAGCATGTGAAAAAAATGCTCATTGTCCCTAATTATCAGAGAAATGCAAATAAAAACCACTCTGAGATATCACCTAACCCCAGTGAGGATGGCCCCCAGTGAGAATGGCCCACAAAGACTCAAAGCTACAGATGCTGGTGTGGTTGTGGGGAGAAGGGAACACTTTTACCCTGTTGGTGGGACTGCAAACTAATACAACCCTTTTGGAAGGAAGTATGGAGAACTCTCAAAGAACTCAAACTAGTATTTTTATTATTTCATGTCTTAAGCTTAAATCTTTAATCCAGTGAGAATCTATCTTAGTTAAAGGTGAAAGGTGTGGGTCCAGTTTCAGTCTTCTACAGGTTGGCAGCCAGTTCACCCAGCACCATTTGTTAAATAGGGAATATTTTCCCCACTGAATGTTTTTAATCAGCATGTCAAAGATCAAATAACGGTACATAGCTGGGTTCATCTCTTGATTCTCTATTCTGTTCCATACATCTACCTCTCTTTTTCTGTGCCAGTACCATGCTCTTTTGATCACTATCGATTTAAAGTATAGTCTGAGGTCTGGTAGTGTTACTCCTCCTGCTTTGCTTTTATTTTTGAGTAATGTCTTGGCTATTCAAGGTTTTTTCTGATTCCATATAAAATGATGTAATTTTTTTGAGATTTTTGAAATATGACAATGGAGCTTTAATAGGGATTGCATTAAAATTGTTTTTTGCTTTGGGTAGTATAGACATTTTGACAATGTTGATTCTTCCCACCCATGAGCATGGTATGTTTTTCCATTTGTTAACATCTTCAGCGATTTTTTTTCTTAGAATTTCATACTTCTCTTCATAGAGATCTTTCACATCCTTTGTTAGGTAAACTCCCAAATATTTCATCTTCTTTGGCACTGCTGTAAATGTAATAGAGTCCTTGACTGTTTTTTCAGCTTAGCTATTGTTGGTACATATGAGAAAATGCAGGGAAAACTCTTGAAGGGATTGGCCTGGGCGAATATTTTATGAGGAGGACTCCCTGGTCAATTGAAGCAGTATCAAAAATACACTACTGGGGCCTGATCAAACTAAAAAGCTTCTGCACAGCCAAGAACACAGTTAGTAAAGCAAGTAGATAGCCCTCAGAATGGGAGAAAATATTTTCAGGTTATGTCTCTGACAAAGGTGTAATAACCAGAATACACAGATAACTTATTAGCAAGAAAAGAACAAGTGATCCCATCGTAGGGTGGGCAAGGGACCTGAAAAGAAACTTCTCTCAAGAAGACAGGCAAACAGCCTATAGACACATGAAAAAATGCTCACCATCCTTAATCATCAGAGAAATGCAAATCAAAACTACTTTGAGATATCATCTAACCCCAGTTAGATTAGCCCATATCACAAAATCCCAAAACCAGAGATGTTGGCATGGATGTGGAGAAAAGGGAACACTTCTACACTGCTAGTGGGAATGCAAACTAATATGTTCCTTTTGGAAAGATATTTGGAGAATACTTAGATATCTAAAAATAGAATTGCCATTCAATCCTATAATTCCTCTACTAGGTATATATCCAGAAGACCAAAAATCACATTATAACAAAGATATTTGTATCAGAATATTTATTGCAGCCCAATTCATAATTGCCAAGTCATGGAAAAATCTCAAGGGCCCATTGACCCACGAATGGATTAATAAATTGTGGTAAATGTACACCATGGAATATTATGCAGCCTTAAAGAAAGATGGAGACTTTACCTGTTTCATGTTTACATGGATGGAGCTGGAACATATTCTTCTTAGCAAAGTATCTCATGAATGGAAGAAAAAGTATCCAATGTACTCAGCCCTACTATGAAACTAATTTATAGCTTTCATATACCCAATTACAGCACAAGAATATGGGGAAAGGGGCAAGGGAGGGGAGGGAGGAGGATGAGTGGAGGGAGAGTAATTGGTGGGTCCACACCTACAGGTCATCTTAGAAGAGTACAGGTGAAACTTACTAAATGTAGAATATAAATGTCTGAATACAATAACTAAGAAAATGCCATGAAAGCTATGTTAACAAGTTTGATGAAAATATTTCAAATTGTACATAAAACCAGCACATTGTACCCCATGATTGCATTAATGTTAGAAGCTATGATTTAATAAAAAAAAAGAAAGAAAGTTTAAAAAAAAAAAGAACTCAAACTAGACCTCCCATTTGATCTAGCAATTCTATTACTGGGTATCTACCCATAAGAAAAAAAATCATTTTACCATAAGGAAATTTGCACTAGACTGTTTATCACAGCTCAATTTATAATTGCCAAATTGTGGAAATAACCTAAATGCTCACCAATCCAGGAATGGATTAACAAGCTATGGTATATGTATACCATGGAATACTACACAGCCACTAAAAATGATGATGACTTTACATCTTTTGTATTCATTTAGATGGAGTTGAAATACATTCTTCTTAGTAAAGCACCATAAGAATAGAGAAGCAAGAATCCAGTGTACTGAATTCTGATATGAGGACAATTATTACTAGGACATGGGAGGGGAGGGGAAGGGGAGAAGGGGAGAGAAAGAATAAAGGAAGGAGTGTGGGGCCACTGTGTGTGACACACTTCTTGGGGGTGGGACACTGTTAACAGAGGGACTAAACCCAGCAAACGCTAGCAGTATAACTGGCTCATTGTACCCTCAATGATTCTCCACAATTAAAAAAAAAAAAAAGGATGAAAAAATAGAAAACAAAAATCCTACCTTGAACCTTTGGAAAATTATCCTGAAAATAGCACTGAACATTCACTTATCGTCACCGGATGTAAAGAGACCCTGCTTTGGGAAATGAGAAGAAGGGCTGACGAAGATAGTATCTTGGGCCTCAAAATATTTCTATGTGTTGAGTTCAAATCCAGTGTCTATAAAACAATCAAAAATAATGTGGCACATGAAGAGAAAATGTGCAATGAGGCAGAACCAGTAGAAACAACAGAGAACAGAAATAGACCTGCAGGGACTTCTAAACAGACTGTAAAACAACATGGCTTATTTACAGTGTGCATGGAGGAAGAAACCAAGCTTAAGAATGTTGGCAATCAATTGAAAACTATCAAAAACAGCATAGGCATTGCAAGTTAAAAATGTGGAAATGATATAACTGAAAATACAATGACCCCAAATTAAAAACTCAATAGGTATGACAGCAGATTAGATGCAGATGATAAAAGAATTTAGGAACTGAAATTTAGATCAGAAGGAATACTGCTGAATGAAACATGTAGATGTAACAGAGTATAACAGACATTGAGGAAATAGTGAGAAGAACTGTTATAAATCTAGAGCAGTGATTGTCAACTGGTATGCCATGGCACACTGGTGTTCCCTGACAGGATCTTAGGTGTGCTGCAAAAATTTTTAAAGATCATAAATTGTTTTCAAAAAAAGTTCAAAGCACAGTAAGTATATTATTTTATTTCCTCTTTTTTTAAAAAAAATCAATATAATTGAAATGTGCCACAGAAATTTAAGTATAGGTTTAAGTGTGCTGGGAGATAAAAAAGATTGAAAACACTGTCTAGAGCAGGGGTCCTCAAACTTTTTAAACAGGGGGCCAGTTCACTGTCCCTGAGACCATTGGCAGGCCGGACTATAGTTAAAAACAAAAAAAGCTATGAACAAATTCCTATGCACACTGCACATATCTTATTTTGAAGTAAAAAAACAAAATGGGAACAAATACAATATTTAAAATGAAGAACAAATAAAGGTAAATTTGGTACAGATATCTTTGTTGTAATGTGATTTTTGGTCATCTGGGTATATACCAAGTAAAGGAATTATAGGGTCAAATGGCAAGTCTATTTTTAGATATCTGAGTATTTTCCAAACGTCTTTCCAAAACGGATGTATTAGTTTGCATTCCCACCAGCAATGTAGAAGTGTTCCCTTTTCTCCACATCCATGCCAACATCTGTGGTTTTGGGATTTTATCATGTGGGCTAATCTTACTGGCGTTAAATGATATCTCAAGGTAGTTTTGATTTGCATTTTTCTGATGATTAAGGATAATGAGCATTTCTTCATGTGTCTGAAGGCCGTGCGCCTATCTTCTTTAGAGAAGTTTCTTTTCAGATCTTTTGCCCATCCTGAGATGGGATTGCTTGTTCTTTTTTTGCAAATACGTTGGAGTTCTCTGTGTATTCTGATTATTAAGCCTTTGTCAGAAGCATAACTTGCAAATATTCTTTCCCATTCTGAGGGCTGTCTGCTAGCTATACTTACTGTGTTCTTGGTGGTGCAGAAGCTTTTTAG